>JASBQN010000043.1:162036-178801 GCA_030265015.1 Desmognathus folkertsi
AATTAAATAAATAGAGGATATATTAATAAAAAAAGGTAGAATAATATAAATATAGAAGAGGCTGGAAGAAATAAGCTTAAGGCTTAAATTAAATAAATAGAGGATATATTAATAAAAAAAGGTAGAATAATATAAATATAGAAGAGGCTGGAAGAAATAAGCTCAAGGCTTAAATTAGATAAGTTGTATGCTGTTTATGGGAAATTATAATTTTCCGTTTTTGGTTTACAAGACCAATGTTTTTTCTAAACTACGTAAGCATCATTTTATTAGTTTATTTTCTATAATTCCTGTGGTGGGAGTAAAAAATATAAATAATAAAAAATATAAAATTGATGCTATTTGACCAATTTCAATGAATGGAGGTTCTACTGGTTGTCCACCAATTCAGGTTAAGATTAATGTATTTGCAATTAATAATCAAAATATAATTTGTGTAGTGGGTCGAAATACGAGGCTTCGGTGTTTTGAGGTGTGTAAGGTTGGAATAATTATTAAAATAAAAATAGAAAATGTTAATGCAATTACTCCTCCTAGTTTGTTTGGGATTGAGCGAAGAATTGCGTAGGCAAAAAGAAAATATCACTCTGGTTGAATATGTGGTGGGGTAACTAATGGGTTAGCGGGGGTAAAGTTTTCTGGATCTCCTAATAAGTTGGGAAATAATAGTGATAATAATATTAATAATATTAATATAATTAAGAATCCAAATATATCTTTATATGAAAAATATGGATGAAATGGAATTTTATCTCCATTTGAGTTAAATCCTGTGGGATTATTTGATCCTGTTTCATGAAGAAATAGGAGATGTACAATAGTAATTCCTAAAACAATAAATGGTAAAATAAAGTGGAAGGCAAAAAATCGAGTGAGAGTAGCTTTATCTACTGAAAATCCACCCCAAATTCATTGAACTAACGTGTCTCCTAAATAAGGGATTGCTGAGAGAAGATTTGTAATTACAGTGGCTCCTCAGAATGATATTTGGCCTCATGGAAGTACATATCCTACAAATGCAGTTGCTATAATGAGAAATAGTAAGATTACCCCAATATTTCATGTTTCTTTATATATATATGATCCATAATAGATTCCTCGTCCGATGTGTATATATATACAGATAAAGAAAAAGGATGCTCCGTTTGCGTGAATATTTCGTATTATTCATCCATAATCTACGTCACGGCAGATATGTGCTACTGATGAGAATGCTGAAATAGTGTCTGCTGTGTAATGTATAGCTAAAAATAATCCTGTAGTAATTTGTAAAATTAAACAAATTCCAAGTAAAGATCCAAAATTTCATAGATATGATAAATTTGAGGGGGCAGGGAGATCAATAAAAGAGTTATTAATGATTTTTAAAAGTGGGTGCGTTTTTCGTATGGTGTGGGTCATTAGTTTTTATAGTTGAATACAACATTGATTTTTCAGATCATAAGTTTTGGTTAAAGTCCAAATAAGAATTATGATTTATATAAGTTTTTTAGGTTTAATTGGATTAATTATTGGGTTTATTGCTGTGGCTTCTAACCCATCTCCCTATTATGCGGCTTTAGGTTTAGTATTAAGTGCAGTTTGTGGGTGTTGAGTTTTGGTTGATTTTGGTATTTCATTTTTATCTCTTGTATTACTATTAATTTATTTAGGAGGAATATTAGTGGTGTTTGCTTATTCTGCTTCATTAGCAGCTGAGCTTTATCCGGAAGCTTGAGGAAATTGATCAATTTTTGTATATATTATTGTTTATTCAATTGCAGTTTTAATGTGTTACTTGATGGTGTGTAATGTTCACGATTACGAAAGCTTGTTTTCAGGGGAGGGAATTGGGTTTAATATAACAATATTTGATTATGGTGGGGTGGGGTTAATATATAGTTCTGGTATTTTTTTTTTAATAGTTTCTGGGTGAGCTCTTCTTTTAACTTTATTTGTGGTATTAGAAATTACTCGTGGGGTGTCACGGGGTTCTTTACGAGCCGTTAGGATATAATGATTATGATAAGTAAGGTAGAAATAAAAAATACTAATATATAAGTTTTAATTATACCCGTTTGAAATATTGTAGTGGTTTTGATATGTGGCAGTTGTTGATTAAAAATACCTTTAGGTCCAGATTTTTCATATCATATTGAATCTGTAATTATTGTAGCTAAATTTTGTCCAATTAATATTTTTAGTGTAGGTGAAAAGCGGTGAACAGTGTATGGGAAGAATGCTAATATATTTGAGAATATATAAGATTTAGTTTTTGATGTTGAATTTGATATTAAATTTAATAAATCTATTGCTAGTATTAATCCTATAAAGGTAATCATTAGCGCTAGTATTTTTAGTATAAGTGGTATTGTTATAATTTGTGGTTTTATTGGTGATAAATTAATAATAATAATTAATCCTGCTATAATGCTTCCTCAAGCTAAGCGTTTGATTGGATTTAGTAATATTTTATTATTTTCATTAATATAATTTATTGAGTTAAGTCGCGGGGTGTTTATTGATGAGAAGAAGATAATTCGAAAACTATAAACAGCGGTAAAAGAAGTTGCAATTAGTGTAATAGTTAATGACCAGCAATTAAGATTTGAATTGTTTATTGCTTCAATAATTGAATCTTTAGAAAAAAATCCGGATAGAAATGGTATTCCTATTAATGCTAGGCTACCAATAGTTAAACAAGTTGTTGTTATTGGAAGTGCTTTTTGTAGACCTCCTATTTTTCGAATATCTTGTTCATTATTAAGATTATGAATAATGGAGCCCGAACATAAAAATAATATTGCTTTAAAGAAAGCGTGAGTGCAGACATGAAAGAATGCTAATTGCGGCTGATTAAGTCCAATTGTGACTATTATTAATCCTAGTTGGCTTGACGTTGAGAACGCTACAATTTTTTTAATATCATTTTGAGTTAGTGCACATGTAGCTGTAAATACAGTAGTTAAGGCTCCTAGACAAAGACAAATTGTTAAAGAGGTAGGACTTTGTTCTAGTATTGGTTGAAATCGAATTAAGAGAAAAATACCTGCTACAACTATTGTGCTCGAGTGTAATAAGGCTGAAACAGGAGTTGGACCTTCTATAGCTGCTGGTAGTCATGGATGGAGTCCAAATTGAGCAGATTTCCCAGTTGCCGCTAAAATTAAGCCTAGTGTTGGAATTAATGATTTATTTTCTAATATAAATGTTTGTTGAATTTCCCATGAATTAATGTTAGTTGCTAATCATACTATAGTAATAATTAATCCAATATCTCCAATTCGATTATATATTACTGCTTGTATTGCGGCAGTATTAGCATCTGCTCGTGAATATCATCATCCAATTAGAAGAAAAGATATAATTCCAACTCCTTCTCACCCAATAAATAATTGAAAGAAATTATTGGCTGTTACTAAAATTATTATTGATATTAAAAATATTAATAAATATATAAAAAATTTATTAATTATTGGGTCAGAGTGTATATATCAAATAGCGAATTCTAGGATTGATCAGGTGACAAATAAGGCTGTAGGTAAGAATACAATTGAGTACTGATCAAGTTTAATATTTGAGCAAATGCTTAAATTATTAATTAATATAAAATTAAAGCTGGTGATCGTTGATTCTATTCCTTTATTTATAAATATTATTAAAGGTAATATGCTGATTATAAAGGATATTTTAACAGATGTTTTAACAATAATATGTCAGTTATTTAAAGGTTTAATAATTAGTGGTATAAAGAGGAGAAATAATGATAAAATAATAGAAGAGTTAAAGATTAATATAAAATCCATTACTTTTACTTGGATTTGCACCAAGAATTTTAATGTCTAAGATCAGTGGATTGCTATTATCCTTTAAAAGTTGAGTAGATCGTGGAATTTAACCTCGTATAGATAATTAGCAGTTTCCTGTGTTTCTTTACTCTTCTCGGTTTATAGAAAGGATTTCACTTTCATTTCTAGAATCACAATCTAGTAGTTTTAATTAAATTATATATACATAAGCTGCCTGAAATTAACTCTGGTTTTAGCATTAATAATAATATTGGTAATAAATGTATGGTTATTAAACAGTGTTCTCGTGTATAGGTTGGGGGTATATATTTTAAATGTTTAGATAAATATCCTCGTTGGGTTATAATAAATATATATAATGTGTAAGCGGCTGTAATAATTGTTCCTAATCCTATAATTAAAATAGTTCATGGTGATCAATTAAATAATGATGTTATAATTATTAATTCTCCTCATAAGTTAGGGGTGGGTGGAAGAGCTATATTAAATAAATTTGATAATAATCATCAAGTTGTTATTAGCGGGAGTATTATTTGTAATCCCCGGGCGAGTAGTATTGTTCGACTATGAGTTCGTTCATAATTTGTGTTTGCTAAACAAAATAAAGCGGATGAAATTAAACCATGTGAGATTATTAAAATAGTAGCTCCTATAAAGCTTCAAGGGGTTTGAATAAGTGCAGCGGCTACTACAAGCCCTATATGGCTTACTGAAGAATATGCGATTAAAGATTTAAGATCAGTTTGTCGTATACAAATTAGCCCGGTCATTAAGATGCCTCATAGAGCTAAAATAATAAATGGATAAGAAAGCTCTGTTAATGGATTAAATATTAACGTAATTCGGATAATTCCATAACCGCCTAGTTTTAGTAATACTGCGGCGAGAATTATTGAACCTGCTACTGGAGCTTCTACATGAGCTTTAGGTAATCATAGGTGGGCCCCATATAGTGGTATTTTAACTATAAATGCTATTAAACATGCTAGTCAAAGAATTTTATTTATAGTTGTTATTATTGATATTTGAGATAAATTAATTAAAAATTCTATATGGAGGGAATTTGTTGAATTATATAATAAAAGAAGGGCGATTAATAGTGGTAATGAGCCAGCCAAGGTGTAAAATAAAAAATATGTTCCTGCATTTAGACGCTCTGTTTGGTTTCCTCATCGAGTAATAATAATTAGTGTTGGAATTAAGGTTATCTCAAATGAAATATAAAATAAGATTAATTCTGTTGAAGAAAATGCTAAGATGAGTGCTAGTTGTAAAATTATAAATATTGAAATATATATTTGTTGACGATATTTTGGGTTATATTTTAGGTGATTTTGGCTAGCTAAAATTATTAATGGGAGGAGTCAACAGGTTAAAACTAATAAAGGTGAAGAAATTTGATCTAAACCTATATATTTATTTAATGTAGTTATTATTTCAAATGGAAGTATTAGAAGTATAAGACTAATAACGGCAATAAGTAAACTATTAATGATGGTATTAAATCATAATCATTTTTTAGATGACAATCAAATTATAGGAATTATTATTATTGTAGGTATAATAATTTTTAGCATTGCAATAAGTTAAGATTTTTTAAATGGTCTGTGCCATGTGTTCGGGTAGTTGCTACTATTAAAGACAGCCCAGTACTTGCTTCACAGGCAGAGAAGGTTAATATAAATATTGGAAGTGAAAAGTATATTGTGTTTTCCAGTTGTTTTGTTCAAAGAGATATCATTAAAAATAATGCTAATATTATTCCTTCTAGACATAGTAAGGCTGAGAGTAGATGAATACGTTGAATAATTAATCCTGAAATGCTAATTAAAAATGTTGAATATAATGTAAATAAGATTGGGGACATAAAGTATTTCTGAATATATCAGAATCTATTGAGTCGAAATCAATAATCTTTTTAGACTAAATACTTATTCTGCTCATTCTAGACCTCCTTGTATTCATTCATAAATTAGGCCTAATGTTAATAAAAGAAGAATTATAATAGATCAAATTAATATATTTATTGGAAATATTTGAGTAGCTCATGGGGTTGGAAGTAGTAGAGCAATTTCTAAATCAAATAAAAGAAATAGAATTGCGACTAAAAAAAATCGAATAGAGAATGGAAGACGTGCAGATCCTAGGGGATCAAATCCGCATTCATATGGAGATAATTTTTCTGCATCTGGGTTATTAATTGGTAATCAAAACCCAATAATAATTAAAGTAATTGAAATAATTATAGTAATAGTTATTATAAATATAATAATCATTGTCTTTTCTCAGATTGAACTAAGATCTAATAATTGGAAGTCATTTATATTTTATACTAAAAAGACATGATCCTCATCAATAAATTGACACATATAAGAATAATCAAACAACATCTACAAAATGTCAATATCAGGCAGCTGCTTCGAAGCCAAAGTGGTGATTAGATGTAAAATGAAAATTAATTTGACGTATAAGACAGGTTAATAAAAATAAGGAGCCAATAATTACATGTAATCCATGAAATCCTGTTGCTACAAAAAAAGTTGACCCATAGACTCCGTCTGCGACAGAAAATGGAGCTTCATAATATTCAGCTGCTTGAAGTGCGGTAAAATATAGGCCAAGTAAAATTGTTAATAATAGAGACTGAATAGTTTCTTTACGATTATTTATTATAATACTGTGGTGAGTTCATGTTACAGTTACACCAGATGCTAATAAAACTGCTGTATTTAATAGTGGAACTTCAAATGGATCTAATGGAATAACTCCAGCTGGTGGTCAACATTCTCCTAATTCTGGAGTTGGTGCTAAACTAGAGTTGTAGAATGCTCAGAAGAAGCCAAAGAAAAATAATACTTCCGAAGTAATAAATAAAATTATACCATAACGAAGTCCTTTTTGTACAGGAGTTGTGTGATGTCCTTGAAATGTGCTTTCTCGCACAATATCTCGTCATCATTGAATTATTGTTAAAATTATAATAACTAGTCCTAAGTTTATTAATGATATATATCCAAAGTGGAATCATATTGCTAGACCAGATGTTAATAATAATGCTGCAATAGCTCCTGTAAGTGGTCAGGGGCTTGGATTAACTATATGAAAAGCGTGGGCTTGGTGTGTCATTAAACATTTTCTTGTAAATAAAGACTTAATAATAATACAAAGACATATGCTTGAATTATGGCTACAGCGATTTCTAGTAGCGTAAGTAAAAATAAAATTATTGCTGTAAGGATTGCAATTGTTGGTATTAATGGTATAAGTACAAATACTGCTGTAGAAATTAATTGAATTAGTAAGTGTCCTGCAGTTAAATTAGCAGTTAATCGTACGCCAAGCGCTAATGGTCGAATAAATAAACTAATTGTTTCAATTAAGACAAGAATTGGAATTAATAGAGAAGGTGTGCCCTCTGGTAATAGGTGTCCTAAGGTTATAGTGGGTTGATTTCGTAATCCAATAATAAGAGTAGCTAATCATAATGGAATTGCCAATCCTAAATTTATAGATAATTGTGTTGTTGGTGTAAATGTGTATGGTAATAATCCAAGCAAATTTATTGATATAATAAATAATATTAAAGAGGTTAAAATAAGTGCTCATTTATGTCCTTTTAAATTAATTGGATTAAATAGTTGTTTTGTAATTATATATATAAATCAAATTTGTATAGATGAAAGGCGATTAATTAATCATTTATTTGTTAGTTTTGGAAATAATAATAAGGGCAGAATTATGGAAAATACAGTTAATGGAATACCTATTAATGTTGGGCTTATAAATTGGTCAAAAAGGCTTAAATTCATAGTCAATTTCAGGATTGAGGTTTATTTTTATTAATATTTTGTATTGTTGGTTTATTTAATATTTTAAAATTATCAATTTTATATATTAAAATAATTAAATAAATTAATCATGATATAATAAAAATTATAAATCACGGATTAGGGTTAAGTTGTGGCATATCATTAAGGGTGATTGAGAGCACCGAACTACAGCTTAAAAGGCTGTTGCTTATTCATGAAAGCTTCTTAATGAAACTTCTAGTATATGAGAGGTTCAAGCTTGAAAGTAATTTAGTGGGTTTGTTTCTACAACAATTGGTATAAAACTATGATTAGCTCCACAAATTTCAGAACATTGTCCATAAAATATACCTGGTCGTGATGTAATAAAAGTTGCTTGGTTTAGTCGTCCTGGAATAGCATCTGTTTTAATTCCTAAAGATGGGATTGCTCATGAGTGTAGAACATCTTCGGCTGAAATTAATATACGAATTGGAGAATCTATTGGAATAACTATTCGATTATCTACCTCTAACAGGCGGAATTCTCCTGCTAATAAATCTTGTGTGGGTATTATATATGAGTCAAATATAATATTTTCATAATTTATAAATTCATAACTTCAATATCATTGATGTCCAATGGCTTTGATTGTTAAATGGGGATCATTAATTTCATCTATTAAATAAAGAATACGTAAGGATGGAAGAGCAATAACAATAAGAATAATTGCAGGTATAATTGTTCAAACTATTTCAATTTCTTGAGCATCTATTGAATTTGTGTTAGTTAATTTTGTTGATATTATAACTGTAATAATATAAAGTACTAAAGTACTAATTAGGAATACCGCTATTAAAGCATGATCATGAAAATATAATAATTCTTCTATGATGGGAGAGGCTGCGTCCTGAAAGCCTAATTGTGATGAGTGTGCCATATAAGATGTACAAGAATTAAACTAGTAATTAAGTCATGACAAGGCTTTGTAATTATTTTACTAACATCTTAAGGGGGTGGCAGATTGGTTATGTAAATAACTTGAAATTATTATAAGGGGGTTCAATTCCCTCCTCTCTTGTATAAATAATTTGTACATATGATGGTTCTTCAAAAGTATGATAAGGTGGAGGGCATCCATATAATCATTCAATGTTTGTTGAAGAAAATTCTGTATATATAACTTCTCGCTTAGATGCAAAGGCTTCTCAAATAATAAATATCATTATGATAACTGCTAATAGGGAGATTAAGGATCCAATAGAAGATATTGTGTTTCAAAGAGTATATGCATCTGGATAATCTGAATATCGTCGTGGTATACCTGCTAAACCTAAAAAGTGTTGAGGAAAAAAGGTTAAATTTACACCAATAAATATAACTCCGAAGTGAATTTTTGATCATGTAGGGTGAAGTATAAATCCCGAAAATAAAGGGAATCAGTGTACAAATCCCCCCATAATAGCGAATACAGCACCTATTGATAATACATAGTGGAAATGGGCTACTACATAGTAGGTATCATGTAGGACAATATCTAATGAGGAATTAGCTAGAACAATACCAGTTAAACCACCAACTGTAAAAAGAAAAATAAATCCAAGGGCTCATAATATGGCTGCGTCTCACTTAATAGTTCCTCCATGTATTGTTGCTAATCAGCTAAATACTTTTACGCCAGTGGGAATTGCAATAATTATTGTAGCTGAAGTAAAATATGCTCGTGTGTCAACATTAAGGTCGACAGTAAATATATGGTGAGCTCAAACGATAAAGCCTAAAAGGCCAATTGATATTATTGCTCAGACTATGCCTATATATCCAAATGGTTCTTTTTTAGATGAATAATATGTAACAATATGAGAAATTATACCAAATCCGGGTAGAATAAGAATATAGACTTCAGGGTGTCCAAAAAATCAAAATAAATGTTGATATAAGACCGGGTCTCCGCCTCCTGCCGGATCAAAAAATGTGGTATTAAGATTTCGGTCTGTAAGAAGTATTGTAATTCCTGCTGCTAAAACTGGTAGAGATAATAAAAGTAAAATAGCGGTAATTAAAACTGATCAAACAAATAATGGTGTTTGATATTGTGATATTGATGGTGGTTTTATATTAATAGAGGTTGTAATAAAGTTAATAGCGCCTAAAATAGATGATACTCCAGCTAGATGGAGCGAAAAGATAGTTAAATCTACAGAAGCTCCTGCATGAGCCATATTTCCGGCTAAGGGAGGGTATACTGTTCATCCGGTTCCAGCTCCGGCTTCAATACCTGATGAGGCTAATAGGAGGAGAAGTGAAGGAGGCAATAATCAGAAGCTTATATTATTTATACGTGGAAAAGCTATATCTGGTGCTCCAATTATTAGTGGAAGTAATCAATTTCCAAAACCTCCAATTATAATTGGTATTACTATAAAAAAAATTATTACAAACGCATGAGCTGTAACGATTACATTATAAATTTGATCATCTCCTAATAAAGCTCCGGGCTGGCTTAATTCTGCTCGAATTAAAAGGCTAAGAGCAGTTCCAACCATACCGGCTCAGGCACCAAATATTAAATAAAGGGTACCAATATCTTTATGATTTGTTGAATATAGTCATCGAGTGATTATCACAGGTAAAGTGGCCGAATAGGTGTTAAGTTGTAGCCTTAATAATAAAGGTTAAAATCCTTTCTATGCCAGGCCTTGTGGTGTACAGCACATAAAATTGCAAATTTTAAAGAGTAAAAAATGACTTCTACCGGGGCTTCTCCCGCTTTTTCCCCCCCACAAAGCGGGAGAAGTAGATTAAAGCCTAGTTTAGGTATTTAGCTGTTAACTAAAAGATTGTAGGATAAAGCCTTCTAATCTAGTAAGGTTTTATCTTAATTAAAGTGTCTGGGTTGCATTCAGAATATGTAAGATAAAGTCTTGCAAATCTTAGTCAAAGATTAGGAAATTTTAATTCCTGCTTTAAGCTTTGAAGGCTTTTAGTCTAATAACTTAAATCTTTTAAATTATATTTAAAATTAATGGTGTAATTGGTAGTAGTATGGTTGATATAATAATTGTTGTTGATAACATATTTAGTTTTATTTTTAGTCGTCATATTAATTTTGAATTTATTGTAGTGGGCGGGGTAGTCAATGATGTTATATAGGAAAGGCGTAAATAAAAAAATAAGCTTAATAAGGTTGATATTGCTGCGATTGTAGCTAAGGGGATATTTTGTTTAATAATTTCTTCAAGAATTAATCATTTTGGTATAAATCCTGATAGTGGAGGAAGTCCTCCGAGGGATATCAAAATAATAATTATTGTTGAGGTGAGCGATAAATTTTTTATTCATGAAGAAGCTATTTTATTAATATTAGTTGATAAAAATTTTATTATTATTAAAAATATTGATGTTGTTAATAACAAATAAATTATGAGGTTAAGGATTGTTAGGTTTGGATAATATGATATTACAATTATTATTCAGCCCAGATGAGCAATAGAAGAATAAGCTATTATTTTACGGAGCTGAGGTTGATTTAATCCTCCTCATCCGCCAACTAGTAGTGATATTGTTCCTAATAACATAAGTAATGCTGTGTTAATTTCTGAACTTATTTGAATTATTAACACTATTGGTGCAAGTTTTTGTCATGTTGAAAGGATTAAACATGTTATTAGGTCTAGTCCCTGAATAATATCTGGGAGTCATATATGAAATGGAGCTACTGCTAATTTAATTATTAAAGCTGTTATTAATAATAGTAATGGGGTTTGGGTTTGTATATTAATAATTGTTCATTCTCCAGTATATCATGCATTTAATGTTGTTGCAAATAATAATAGGGCGGACGCTATTGATTGAATTAAGAAATATTTAATTGCTGCTTCTGTTGATCGAGGGTGATTTATTTTGGACATAATAGGAATAATTGCTAGTGTATTTAATTCAAGTCCAATTCAGGCTAAAAATCAATGATTACTAATAAAGATAATAATTGTTCCCGCGGATAAACTTGAAATTAATATTGATAAGGCATATGGGCTCATTAATAAAAGAAGGAGTTAACCAACATTTTTGGGGTATGGGCCCAAAAGCTTATTTAGCTTATTTTATTAAAAAATGGTGTAGTGGATGCACTTGAAGTTTTGATCTTCATTGGATAGGTTCAAATCCTTTTTTTTTAGGAGATAAGGGGATTTGAACCTCTATTATTTACTCTATCAAAGTAACCCTTAGCTTTCGGGCATATTTCCTATAGTGTAGGGGGTAATCCTATTATTATAATTGGGAGAGAGAGGTGAAGTATAGTTATTGCAATTGTGATAGGTAAAAAGTTTTTTCATACTAAGTGTATTAGTTGGTCATATCGAAATCGTGGATATGAGGCTCGAACTCATAAAAACATAATTGATAAAGCAGAAGCTTTAATTATTAGATTAACTACTGATAGTTCTGGGTGAAGATGATAAAATGTTGTGCCTAGAAAAAGAACTGTTGATAATACATTTATTATTAGAATATTTGCATATTCTGCTAAAAAAAAAAGAGCAAATGGTCCTCCTGCATATTCAACGTTGAATCCTGATACTAACTCTGATTCTCCTTCTGTTAAATCAAATGGGGCTCGGTTTGTTTCGGCTAGGGTTGAAATAAATCATATGGCAGCTATTGGTCATGCGGGCATCAAAAATCACATTAATTCTTGTGATACATTAAAGTTGAATAATATAAAACTTCCTGTTATTAAAACTAGACATAAAATAATTAATGCTAATGTGACTTCATATGAAATAGTTTGAGCAACTGCTCGGAGGGCTCCAATTAGAGCATATTTAGAATTAGAGGCTCATCCTGATCCTAAAATGGAGTATACAGCTAAGCTTGATAGGGCTAACATAAATAAAATGCTTAAATTTAAATTTGATAAAGTATTTGGGAGTGGTAATGGAATTCAAATGAGTAAAGATAAAATTAAGGCTATTATTGGTATTAATAAAAATATAGTTTGGGAAGAAGTAGAAGGGCGCACCGGTTCTTTAGTAAATAATTTTAATCCATCTGCAATTGGTTGTAATAAGCCTGATGGACCTACAATATTTGGTCCTTTACGAAATTGTATATATCCAAGTACTTTTCGTTCAATTAAGGTTAAAAATGCTACTGCTAATAAGATAGGAATAATATAAAGTAATGGATTAATAATTAATAAGATTTGCATTATTAGGGGGGAGATTTGAACTTCCGGATTAAAGATTTTAGGTCTTTTGCAATTACCGAACTCTGCCACTCTAATAAACCATTATTTTTGGTTTGTTTTTGAATTATTTCTTTATTTTATTTCAGAAATAATAGAAAGGCTTAAAATTTTTATAGGCCTTATTTTTCCGGTCCTTTCGTACTAGAAAAAATTTTTTATAGATAGAAACTGACCTGGATTACTCCGGTCTGAACTCAGATCACGTAGGACTTTAATCGTTGAACAAACGAACCTTTAATAGCTGCTGCACCATTTGGATGTCCTGATCCAACATCGAGGTCGTAAACCCTCTCGTCGATATGGACTTTTTGAGAGGATTGCGCTGTTATCCCTAGGGTAACTTGTTTCGTTGATCAAATAAGGATCAATTATGTTAATAATATTATTATTTTGAAATGTATTTCTTAATTTTTTCATCTCGGGAGTTAAATTTTATCCCGTGGTCACCCCAACCTAAAACCGAGTACTAAATTATTGTTATAATTACATAAAGTATAATTAGTTTAGGTTTGAAGCTCCATAGGGTCTTCTCGTCTTATAATTATATTTCCGCTTCTGCACGGAAAGATCAATTTCACTGATTAATTTAAAGAGACAGTTGAGCTCTCGTTTTGCCATTCATACTGGTCTATATTTAATAGACAAGTGATTACGCTACCTTTGCACGGTCATAATACCGCGGCCGTTAAACGATTGTCACTGGGCAGGCAGTACCTCTTATATTATTACTTCAAGAGGCGATGTTTTTGGTAAACAGGCGAAGCTCATTGTTTTGCCGAGTTCCTTTTTAAATTTTAAATCTTTTTTAATGTTCCTGTGTTGGATTAACATTTATATTAATATTTTTGTAAATTTGTTTGTTAATTATCAATGATGGGTTCATTTTGATTTACACACACATACAGAGGTTTCCTTCCTTGTTACTTATTCTAGTAGTAATTTATCTATAATATAGATTAACTTGATTTTCAAAATAAATTTAGATTATTTATTATAATAGTAAGTTTTATTTAAATTAAGCTTTGACGCAATTTATGGTGGCTGCTTTTAAGCCGACAGCGTTAATTTTCTTAAATATATTATAATCTTTATTTATTTATTTAGGTTGTTTCCTTTATTAATTGGGCTGTACCTCAATTAATTATAATAAAAGCATTTGTTTTTATAATACTTATGCTTTTAGTTGAACTAAAATTCATTCTCAAGTAACCAGCTATATCCAGGCTCGTTTGGTTTTTCGCCTCTACCAAAAGTTCTTCTCACTCTTTTGCTACAGAGAAGAGTTTGCTCATATATTGCTGTCTTGGGGTAGCTCGTCTGGTTTCGGGATATGTAACTAAAATTCTTTGTGTTAATATAGACTGGCTAGATCATTATGCTAAAGGTAAAAGTCATAGTCTTTGCTTCTTTATATTTATATTTTATTTCATTTTTATTTCATCTTTCCTTTGCAGTACTTTTTCTATTGCGCTAATAAGTTTTCTGTCGCCCATACTATTATATAATAATGTTTTGTGTATTAAGGATTAGTTTTTTATGTTTAGGCTAGATTTAAAATTCAAAATAATTTGTTTTAATAAATATTTTTTTGGTGTAAACAAAATGCTTTATTTAAGCTATATTTTGATATCCAAGGCCACCTTCCGGTAGACTTACCATGTTACGACTTGCCTTTTCTTATAAGTTTATATTTTTATTTAAATTATTTTATTTTTGAAAAGGGTGACGGGCGGTGTGTGCGTGCTCTATTGCCAATTTAAAAAGAACACTCTTTTTTCTTTTTACTTCTAAATCCTCCTTTATATCTTATTTCATATAATATTCCGTATTTTTATTATTTTTAAAAATGTAGCCCATTTCTTTCCATTTCATTTGCTACACCTTGACCTGACTTTTTTATTTAAAATTATTTTGTTTACTATTATTCTTTTAAAAGGTAAACTGGGGGCGGTGGTATATAGGCTGTATTGGCAAGAGATGGTGAGGTTTATCGGGGGGTGTCGATTATAGAACAGGCTCCTCTAGGTGGGTGTAGAGCACCGCCAAGTCCTTTGAGTTTTAAGCTGTAGCTCGTAGTGCTCTGGCGGGAATGTCCATTTTAAAGTTGAGCATAGTGGGGTATCTAATCCCAGTTTGTTTCTCAGCTATAGTAGGTTCAAGAATATATAGAGTAACTTTCGTTTTTGGGTTTACATTTTATATTTGTATATAACTACTTAATAAATTTTAAATTCTATTTTTTTATATCTAAAACTACCCTTTAGGCCGCATATATTAATATAAGTTTTTCGTATAACCGCGGTGGCTGGCACGAGATTTACCAACTCTAGTCAATTATTGCTAAATCGAGCTTTATTCGCTCATTGTCTAATGTTTATTACTGCTGAGTTCCTGTGGAGGTGTGGCTAAACAAGGTGTCATGGGCTTTCGGTGCCTGATACCTGCTCCTTTACTTTTAATTAGAAAATAAGGGGCATTCTCACTGTAGTGATGAAACTTGCATGTATAAATATAATTGTAATTAATATGAAGATTAGGACCAAATCTATTGTGCTAACGAAATTTATTAAAATTTGTCTTGACATTTTCAGTGTCACGCTTTACTTAAACTACGCTGGCTACGTTGCAATGTAATAATGTAACTAAAAAATAAAAAAAAAAATACTTTTAACACATTTTTTTATTGGTAACTTTAGTGCGTGTATATGAAAATTTTTAGCTTTGGGGTTGACTAAAAAAATAATATCGATTAGTTTAACCGTGTGTCGGGGGGAAAGGGGGGTTGAATTGGGTAAAAATAGATGTTTTTCTTAGTTTAATCTTTGGGAAAATAGTTTTATAGCGGTTAAAAATATACACTATTTGTTTTTTAAGTATTAAATTAAGTTTATGTCAATATAACATTGAATTATATTACACTTTCATATATTAGTTAAACTACATACGCATGTTATGTTCAGGTTTAGATTAAGATTCACCAGGTATAAGCCTATATGTCTGTTGACCTCACAGAGAAAAAAAAAAGAAGAGATGACATCAAACCAGTTATGGGGGGTCACGGGGGATCCAGGTCGTAAGAATACTTCACTTTTATGCCAGAAAAAGTTCACGGTGATAAGTCTGAAGCAAGGCGCACCTGAGATTGCGCGCCGGATGCATTTTGAATGTGAACGTCCGTGGTACTACAAAATAGGTCCTTAGATCTAGACATCGCATCCTAGGGGGCGGGTTGCGGGTTTCTCGTCTCCGCGGGGAATTTTAGACTTGAAGGGCGCAAAAACAAATCCGAATGGAAATTAGATGAATGTACTATTATGCATGATATGTCCCCGCCTTACATCAATTATGGCAATTTAGAACAAGCGATAATTTAACCCCCCCAGAATTTTAGCCTTGGGTGCTAAAAGTGGAAGTGAAAGTCTTTCTCGTTTGAAATTTTTAAAATATATTTTTGAATAGGTGAATTTAGAAAAATTGTTGAGTCGTGGGTAGTTTATGGTTTATTAGGGTCTGTTTAATATTTGGTGAATTTAAATAATTATTTTAAAATGTTTTGAGATATGTTTATAAGTTAAGTTAAGATGAAATTGAATAATTCAAAGTAATTTAAAATAGGAGTTAGTTGATGGTTAGTTCGAATAGATAAGATTAACAGAAGGTGATTTTAAAAGCTTAGTTGTAGGGAATGAAGGAAGAGATAAAATATAATAAGGATTGGAAAAGTAAGCTCAAAGCTTAAATTAAATAAATAAAGGATATATTAATAAAAAGGTAGAATAATATAAGTATAGAAGAGGCCGGAAAAAATAAGCTTAAGGCTTAAATTAAATAAATAGAGGATATATTAATAAAAAAAGGTAAAATAATATAAGTATAGAAGAGGCCGGAAAAAATAAGCTTAAGGCTTAAATTAAATAAATAGAGGATATATTAATAAA
>JASBQN010000092.1:0-27233 GCA_030265015.1 Desmognathus folkertsi
AGGAAGGAAGGAAGGAAGGAAGGCAGGCAGGAAGGAAGGAAGGAAGGAAGGAAGGAAGAAAGGGAGGAAAAGAGAGGACTAAGGGAGAAGAGGAAGGAAAGAAGGAGACATGGAAAGGAGAAAGGAAGGAAGGAGAGGACAAGTAGCGGAAAGGAGAGGTGAGGAAGAAAGGAGAGGAGGAATGGAGAGAAGGGAGGAAGGGAGGTGGAACAAGAAAGGAAGGAAGGTACAGGAGGGAGAGCAGAAAGGAGGGAGGGACGAAGTGCAAGATAGAAAGCGAAAAAGATACTCATGTGGTGTTGTGATGCAATGTGGCGACCATTCGAGTCACTCTGGAACGTCGGTACTTCGAGTCAGGTGGGCCCTCACGTCTCACTCCCTTGGTGAGTAGGTCTTTTATTCTTCCCCTTATTTTCTTCCTGTTTTCCTTCTCCATGCTGTATATCTTCTGCCCTGTCTATGCTCCTTGACTGAGTCTTTGTTTCCTGGGGATTCCTGGGTCCGTGGGTCATTTCCTCCTTGATCCAGTATTCACATGGGGGTGGGGCTCGGTCTTCGAGGGCCCTGGTTCGGTTCCACCTTCCCTCCTTCTGCCAGGTTCTCCCTGCTTGTCTTCCTGTGTTTCCTCTCTGTCCTGGTTCCAGGGGTCAACAATCCAGGGCAGCAAAATCTCTCTGGTGATTGCTTGGCTCCTGCCTCCCGGTGTCTTGGTGTTCTTCCCCAGGGTTACAGGTTCCACAGATTGCAGGGCAGCTAGATCTGTCTGGGGAATTCTGACTGCCTCCTAATCTTTGTTCTCAGGTCTTTGTGAGGTAGTTGATTTGTCCTCTACGTCTCTTGATTTCTGTGTGGGTGGCCTGCTCTTGTGTTTTCCTCCATCTTCTTTCCATTGCTCTTGGTTCTCTTCTCTTCTGTTTGATTTGTTCACAACAACATCCTTTTTTCTTTCTATTCTTCCTGATGGCCTCTTTTATTGATGCGAAGGTTTCTATGGCTTCCGTGATGCAGTCTTCCAGAGCTGTAGTGCTTTTTTCGGGTTTGAGAGTATTTCCTGAGATGGGACGTTGCTCTGCGAACCAGGTTGTCAATTGTTGGTTGTTTAGTAGGTTTCTCCATGATCTGTATGTGCGTGTTTCCTGGGAGTAGGTTTTATTCCTGTCGCTGGGTGTTCGTAGGATTTTCCTGAAGTCGATGAGCCAGTGGTCAGTCCATGATGTGGGGTAGGACTTGTGGATTCTCGTACTTTCGTCTTCCATGAAGATAAGGTCCAGCGTCCGTCCCTCTCTGTGTGTCTGACCTGACACACGCTGTTCCAGGTTGAGGGCCGTCATATTCTGGGTGAGGTTGATGGTTGTTGGGTCATTATGGAAGTCCATCCATACGTTGAAATCTCCTAGGATTGTGAGATGTGGATGCTCAATGTAGAAGGAGGTGATGAATTCTGCTAGAGCATTTGGGAAAGGTCCTCTGCTGTGTTTTGGCGGTCTGTATATCAGCAGGCACAATAGTGTGTTCTTGTTGTCTATCGTACATTTGACCAGCATGTATTCGAAGCCTTGTTTGGCCGTTTCCTGTACTGCCATTGTGTAGTTTGTTCAGTATGCGAAGGCCAGGCCTCCCGCGTGGGTGTTCCTGTTGGTTGTCAGGTTTCTGAAACCTGGCAGGATGACCTCCATGAGGGTTGGTGCTTGGCCCCAATCGCTGAGCCATGTCTCTGTCAGGAAGATGAGGTCCGGGTTGAGGGATTCGATGATGTCCCTGACGTCCAACCTATTCTTATGAAGAGATCTGCAATTCAGCAGAATGCATTTAAGCTCTTGGTCTGTGTGTACAATGGGGACTCTGTGATCTTGATCTGCCGTTCTGATTGCCAGGGGTATACCTTTCTCTTGCAGGCCTCCTTCGTCTGGCCTGTCCACTTGGAGCACCTCTGGGGCCCCGATGTTCCGTTCTGTCTTGCTTCTATTCTGCCTTGGTCCTTCCATCCTGGGTGAGTGATGTAGGACTTCTGGTCTTGCTAGTAGGGGTACTTCAGTCAGTGAATCATCCCATCAGTAGGTCCTGGTATATATGTCTTGGCGCTCCTTTCTTCTTCTCTTCTTGCTATGAATTGCGGGTGCCTGTTCCTTCATGCTTATAAGACCTGCCGTGCTGTTGGTTTTTCTGTGAACCTGTCCTGTCAGGTATTTTTCCTTTATTAATCCTGAGGGGTGTATTAATGATCCTCCTGAGATGTCTCTCGATGACCTTGTCTCGTGTCATTGATCTTGTTGATAGCAGGTCTAACAGCAGAGGTATCTATGTCTCCTAGTCAGAAGAGGACGGGGAGAAAACCGGGGATGGGGCGTACAGAAAATTACTCCAGAGTTAAGGACAGACTTGCTCTTGCCCTTGTTCTGTCTGAAGCCCTTGGTCAGGAGTGGTGCACTACCCTGGAGTGCGGGTGACTGTGGAGGGGATGGGCCACCAGCTCCTTGACCGATAGGTGCTGTGCCCGAATGGGATGCTGTACACCGCCAATACTCCTAGAGGGACCTAGAGGGAGTGGGGTATAGTAACTAGCCGAACCCCTTATCTGAAGCTAACAGTGTCTATAGCTCCGCTTCAGGAGCGGGTCCTTACCATAGAGCAGCACCTGAGTGGGTAGGCAATCTGTTAAACAACTGATACTCTTTGTCAGAAGCAGAGAATTACCATTGAGCAGTACAGGAAAGGGGCAGGAAAACTGTTAGACCACTGATACTCTTTGTCAGAAGCAGAGCATTACCAATGAGCCATACGAATGGAGGGCAGGCAAACTGATACTCTTTGTCAGAAACAGTTAAACAACTGATACTCCTTGTCAGAAGCGGAGCCACCATTAAACAACTGATAATCCTTGCCAGAAGCACAGCATTACCATTGAGCAGTACAAGAGTGGGGGCAAATAAACTCTTAAACCACTGATACACCTTGTCAGAAGCGGAGCATTAACTTGTTTGGAATGTGCAGTGCCCCTCAGGGAAGCTGTTAATGTATATGGGGGAACAGTGTGGTGAACTAGCTAGTGGTCACAAAATCAAGAACAAGGTATGTTGGTGGCAGCTGTTGTTAATTGAAGGGTGGTATCGGTGCAATTGTTCTCTACCTGGAGGAGTGTTGGCTGTTCTCTCATCTCACTGCCTTCTTCTCCATGGCACCCATCCCACTTACCTTGGCAACCTGCGGTGGTCATAGGGCCTTCCTCACCAGCCTACCGTGAACAGCCGCCATTAGCAGCCAAGTGTCCTTTGCTGTTCTGGGACGCCCTGGGCTGGGCGCCCAAGCTAACCTCCATATAAAGCTCTCACCGCGCGCTTTCCCCTCCCCCCTACCTCCTAACCAATGGCCAGTCGTGCAGCGCCAAAACCCCTCCCACACCCGGAACCCTGCTCTCCTCCTTACCCTTACCTTTCTCCCTCTCGCCCAGGACTCTTGCAATAATCCCAATAAAACTTCAAAATCACCAGAAAACTAAGTATTTTCTAGCGCCCACATGGGATTACAGGATCGCTGCTACCCACAGCAGAGTGTGGAATGACGGGTGACGCGGCTCGGTCGCTCTCCCCGCACGCTTTTCCCTCCCCCCTACCTCCTAACCAATGGCCAGTCACGCAGCACCAAAACTCCTCCCACACCTGGAATCCTGCTCTCCACCTTCCCTTACCTTCCTCCCGCTCACCCAGGACTTGTGCAATAATCCTAATAAAACTTCAAAGTGAATCGTGATCAACATGGCAGCTGCAGAGCAGGTGTGCAAATACACAGAGGATGAACAGATTCAGACAGGGACCAAAATCTGAACCGGGCACTGGAAAAGAGTGTCCCATATGAGAAAACAAGCATTAGTAATGCCAATGCTTTTCTGGCTGTATTTTCAGTTAATATGTAGGCAATGTATAGATATTGATAGCATTAGAGTTTTTTAATTGTAAAGTAGTAGGCAGATATGTATTGGTGGCATTATATAATATAGTACATTTCACATATAGCATCTAATGTCTGAGGCAGGGGCGGAGCCAGACAGCACAGCTCCCTCTTTCGAATGCTGGGCCACAGGGGCCGGTGCCAATTAAATTGGCTCTGTCCTCCTGTGACTACCAACACAAACAGGTTAACATAGATAAGAAGCTGCACATTGGTCTGCTTCAAAAGATATCTACTTTTCTCACTAATGCACGCTGTGCGCACATTTCCAGAAAAGGTAGAAAATGATTCAGGATTGTATCCCCCAAATACGCTGTCAATCAAGAGCAGGTAGGTGCTTCATAGCAACCAAGGGGCATATAGAGTGGCACAGTGGGCCTGATCCACCAAAAAAAGTTTCCTAGATTGTAAATTTTCATCCGATGAAACTGCCCTTGACATTAATAATAATAATAATAATTGCGTTTTGTATAGCGCAGTTAACCCGCAGGCATCTGAGCGCTTCAACTCATCATTTTTACAGATCGTATCCTAATAACAACGGTAGCAACCAGTCTCTCCACAGCACCCCCCCATCCCCCGCTCGCACTCAATCAACAACAAAGAAAGCGGCAGCAGGGAAACGCGCAAAGTGACCAAGGCACCCTGGTTCATGATCGGAGATATGCCTGCCAAACAGGCACGACCTAGAAAACTCTTACGGTTTGGGCCCGCTGTCTCTGTGAGCATGGGCACAGAGACAAACCCAGTCACCATGCTTTTGACAAAACAATGACCATCCCAGGACCCAAACTGGGCCGCCACATGACGTAAGTGCGCACTATATAAAACACCTGAAATCATAACACAACATACCATAGGCGTAACCCAGCCTTCTTTCATCCAATCCCTCCCAAGTGCTCGCTATATACATAAAAGCACATTAATAAAGGCCGACCCAGCGACCTTGTACTCACTGGAATAGCTGCGTAACATGTTAATCATTTCTGTGTGCTGCACGGGGCAGTTTTTATAACGCACTCGCAAACCTTGCTTATCACAGCCTCTGCCTTGCCATCCCCCTGTCGTAACTTTCATTGACATCAATGGGAGTTACGACAGGTAATACACTCCATCCTACGAAGCTGTTTTGTAGGTCACCTACATACAGAACATCTTTGGCGAATTTGAAGAGCAAAACCAATTTCATTTAACAGAAATGGAATTTTAATTCTTTTTCTCTCTTAGTGATTTACTACCTCTGCTCTAATGCCGCTCTGAAAACTCAGCGTACATGAGACAATCTGCCCCTGAATAACCCTCAATCTCCACCCTAACTACTGTGCACATGTACAAAAGGAGTGTGCAGGGGGCACAGCGTGCGCCGGGCCCCTTGAAAGCAGCACGCAGACTGCACGGCAGCAAGCCCGAGGGGTGCCGGCCACACTTGCTGCTGGCCGGGGAGGGGGGTCACTGCTGCTGATCACCGGCGATGGTCCATCTGCATGCGAATGACGAGAAAGGCCTGAAAGGCTGGGCCTCATGGGGGAGGGGTGGGAGACACAGCAGACACACTCTCCTTGCTGAAAATTATATTGAAACAAACAGGTTACATCCCAATGGAGCCAGCTAACAAGTGACTGTATTTATGCGCGCAATTACTCTTGTGCATATTTGTTAGGGTGATTTTCATGAAAATTAATACGGGCAATTATGAAAGAGGCAGAAAAAACGAGTTTGGAAGTATGTATTGAAACATTTTTAGCTTAACGTTTTATGCCACATTCCCATTTTCGCATGGGGTTGGTAATATGCACATTTTTATATGCTAATTTGTAAAAGGGGATCTGTCAGAATAGTGAACAAAGGTGTTTTGTAAAACTGCCTACAAATTATTTTTATTATTTTCTTTGAAAATACCTTGTCGTATAATTTTGTCAGCATGTGTTATTTTGGGTGTTGTTAAACCACAGTCAGATGGCAGTAAGCAATAGTCAAATACAAAGCTATTTATTTGCTGAAAACTGTCCGTGAAAGTCGAGATAATGATCTGCTTTCAAAGTACAATTACTGTAAAACTAAGCATTTTTGTAAACAGATCAAGTTTTGAAGGAGAATGCAAAGAGGTAAAGTAGCAATAGCTGATATTGGACCCGCTCCGAAAAATGTATCTGGTTGCACCACTAATTCACCCTGACATTTCGCCAGAATCAAAGACCTATCTATTTGGGAAGTCATAGACAAAAGAAAATTAAGGTAGGGTGCTTTGACAGTGCCAACTGAGCGCTGCTATGTACTCACGTGTGCCAGAACCATCACTAAATGCCACAGGTAAATGCCATATCATTTGTGCACGCCCCATGAACCCCAAGAAGCAGTGCTCACTTTAACTCCGCAAATGTCAAACAGTATGTAATAATGTTACAGTACTTTGAATATGAAAAAGGCATCTTGTGCCATGAGGTGTAAATAATAAGCAGACTTGTGGAATGCATCATTATTATTGTAATGGTCAATTTGTTAATAAATGCTCTCAAATATTGAAGCCCGGGAAAGAAGGGCGATGAGACCTATATATGGATCATGTGATCTTGTGAGAGAGAGAGGTGCGTTTGTGAAAGAACGAGTGACTGAAAGATGGAGTGAGGAATAATGAGAGAGGGTGAGGATCACTGGCGGAACGCAAAATGCCGGGCCCCCCTGCAGGGGCCCCAGGTGGGGCCCCCCACCATTGTCTGGTATTGCCTGAGGGATGTGGGGCCCCCCTGCACCGCAGGGGTGTACTTTACGCCCCTGGTGAGGATGAGTATAAGAGATAGATGAAGAGATAGGGCAATGAGTGTCGAGTCGTAAGGCAAGGGCGGATGCATGTGCTCTCCCCCACAATTAGAGCGATCACACCAGATCACTAGAAAACACAGTGCTTACAAAAAAGTGCTTGAAAAAAAAAGGAGCACCTCACTGGGTTGCAGTGGAATCGACCATCTACAATAGAACACCTACGTTGTTTTCATTGTAAAGACTGAATGGGCTCTTTCTCCAACTTGTACAGACTGGAGGATGGAATAGTAAATCTATTCCCCTCCAGTTAAAAAAAACAAATCGGCTCTTTTCCCCGACTTGCTCAGACTAGAGGATGGAATAATAAATATATTCCCTTCCAGTTATAAAAAAAAAAAAGAATTGATGCCTTTCCCGACTTGCTTAGACTGGAGGATGGAATAGTAAATCTATTCCATCCAGTTAATAAAAATCCAAATTGTCTCTTTCTCGGAATTGCTTAAACTGGAGGATGGAATAGCCAATCTATCCCCCTCCACTTTTTAACAAACGTTGCCGTCTTGGAAATAGTGACCTGGTGCTCATTTGGTAAGTGCACTGTTTGCGCTTATTTTTCCTGTGCACTATAACTAATGGCGGTGCACTTTAGTGTGGGCGCTCTAATTTCCAGCACCTGAATTTCTAATGGCAAAATTTCATGGAAACCAAAAACCCACCAACTGGTGGCATGTCACTGATCCAATCCCGCCTCTTTGGCACATTACACAAGAATTCAATGGCCTGATCTAGATAGCATAGGATGGCATAGGCAGGCAAGCACCCGCTCCCTCCCTCCCACTGGCTTGCAGATAGAGAGATGGCCCAGCAATCCTGGGCCATTTCTCGATCTGCAAGCCGGGGGGGGAAGGGTGGGTGGGCACGCAGGACCAACTGGACCGGGTGAGAATCGGGATACCAGACAATCCAACAAACTATGACTGCCTCTGAATGTTTTTGCCAACTCCCCCTCTCGCAGAAAAATTCCTGCAGATGCCCATGGTTGGAGTAGCGGCGCTGTGCCGGGAGGGGCTCGGTAGGCAGGCCTGCAGATTTCAGTGGAGTACTCTACTCAGTATACTTCTATAAATGATTCACCCTGTACCACGCCTAGCAACAAACAGTGAGTTATGCCTGCCTAACAGCACAATTTCCTGCTGCAAAACGAGGCTGGTTTGACACATAGGTCTCCATTTGCATTGTGTCAATAAATGATAGCGGCTAAAGGGGATGAGAGACGACACATGGCCTGTGTAGACAACACAAAATAACGTTCCAGAGGGCAAGGTAAGCCCGGGGAACCTGTCTGGCTAAAACCACAGGTTGTATGCTCACTGATGACACACAGCAATTGTGCCGGCAGGATGGAGGTGTAACTCAGCCTAGCCTCTTGTTGAGGGCCAAGGGCAGTTGGTCTCCCTAACACAGTTGGCAGCAAAAACAAAACCACAATTATTCTTGGTTGTGAAGGCAAAAGTTAGGAGAGAAGAGAACAGAACATCATAAACATTTGTCTCACCCAGATGATAAGCCTCTCTGCTTCATGTAAAACACTCAGTGGGGATCACAGCACTCGGGACCTCTGGGACCTCTGGGACCTCAGGGACTGGCAGGGGACACCACTGGCACCGGACAGGATAGGTCGGCACTCAGGATACCCTCATAGTCTGGTCAGAGAGCACCGGTCAGCTGAAAAACCCAGAAAAGAAGTCTAGCCAAAGGACGGTGCCCTCTAGGATGTAGGACACAAAGAAGTTGTGTGTAGCACTAGCTTGGTGCGGTTGTCAGACACAGGCAGTGATGGAGTGTGCACAAAATATTCTCATCTAGCTAAGAGACTCAGAGCCAGGTTAGGGAACCGGACTCGGATAAGCCAAGCTAAGAGTCTTTGGTCAGAAACGAGAGAGGAGGAAGCGAAGAAGGACGAAAGTGTGCTGAAGTGTGCAGCACATGCGGCTTTAAAAGCTTGGTCTCCTCCTCCCAAAACCTATAGAAAAATGTACACAAAATGTATATCGGGGCAGTACCAAAAACTATCTTTCTGCAAAACAGCACCCCCAAAAATGATACCAAAATGAATACACAGAGGGGAAATGTGAGCGGAAGCAAAAGAAGCACAATTCCGGACGCCATGAATAAGGTTGCTTCGAGTGCAGTGGACCCTGGCGTCTCACTCCTTTGGTAAGTAGGTTGTCCATCTTCTATGTTTTCTTTTTCCGTACTTTATTCTGCATATCTCCTGTCCTGTCCACACTCTTCCGATAAGTCTTTGCCTCCTAGGGATTCCTGGATCCGTGGGACGTCCCCTCCTCGGTACGCTCTCCACTTGGGCAGTGGGGCTCCACCTTCCACCTTCCCTCCCTCTGTCCAGCCTCTGTCTGCTTGCCCCTCCTGTGTCTTCTCTGCATCCAGGTTCCACTGGTCAACAACAATCCAGGGCAGCTAGATCTGTCTAGGGATTGCTTGACTCCTGACTCCCAGTGTCTTGGTGTTCTTTACCAGGGTTCCAGGTTTCACAAAGTCCAGGGCAGCCAGATCTGTCTGAGGAATTCTGTGGTATTTAACACCCTCCTAATTGTGCACATTTGTATCCGTGTCTGTACTCCTGTACTCGGCTTCTGTCCCTTCTTCCGCTCTGGTCTTCTTTCTTCAGGGCATCCTCTCAGGGTTACAAGATCCATACCTCCTGGTGGCCTTACATTATCAGGGGGTGGTTGACTTTCTGGGAGAACCCTCTGTGTCTCCTCCTGGCTATCTCCTTCTATTGTCTGACTGTTCTTTCATCTCGTCTGCTGCGTCACCTTGTAATCCTCTTATTTGTGTTCTGTCTCTTCCTTTCTCCGGCTGGTTGAGAGAGTGCTTCAGGCTGGTCTATCCTTTCTACTCCACTGTCTTCCCCAAGTCCTTGCAGGTGGTTGGGGGTTGAGGCCCTGGTCACTAAACCACTGCATTAGGCAAAAGCAGATGCTGTTCTGCACCTTTGGCTTCTTTTTAGGTGGCCAGGACTCCCCTCAGTGTGCTCTTGGACTCTGGTTGGCTACCTCAGCTATCTTGTGTGTCAGTAGCAGTAGGTTTGCACCTTTGTAGATGGGTACTCTCCAGACCATCCGCATTCAGGCTGCCTTGGCAGGCTTTCAACCATTGGCCAGAGGCTTGGTTCATTGACAACATGGTAAATTGTGCACTGCAAAGTTATGCCAAAACTGCCTTGCACACGTGTGACTGATCTCGAAACTTGTTCAACTAGGATCCAAGGTCACGAATGGCGAACGCGGAAAGGCGCGAACTGTCACAGAGGTGCGAGGTAGACTGGGTAAGACAATGTTGATGCGTAATAATGTCGGCCTCAAGGCCAAGAAGGCAGCAGGGCATTGCATGTATGATGGGAGGAATATTTTGTTGTTGTTATATGTACCATGCTGCCACGAAGTCCTGTAGGACAGTTGAGCTGGAACTTTTGTCTCGTTTTTGCACAGAGTAAAAGTATTGTATTATTATTATTTTATTATTATTATGATCATTATTATTACTTGATGTTCTTCAGGATTTACATTTAGTAACGTATAGAAAAGCATTTTATTATTAGTACCAGATGTTCTGCAGGATTTGCATTTAGTAACGTCTAGAAACAGTGCTGGTGTCTAACTACGTACTGCCATTTTATGCAATATTTGCCTTTAGTTCGGAACAGTGGTAGTAGTTATTTACATACTGGCGGTATCATAGCCTGAAATGGTACTGACTGGAATAGTACTTACTGTTCTGTAGGATTGGCATTTAGTAACATTTATGAACAGTGCTGGTGTCGTGGTTTGCAGCGCAGTAATTAATCACGTACTGGTGATAATACTCTCGAAGTGTATTTAATGGGCAGCAATATTTGCATCTAGTAGGGTATAGGCACAGCACCAGTATTCAATGTCTCATGGGGATATTGCATCCTGTTACACTTCAAAGGTGCAAGTTTGTCATTGTAAGGTAAAATTCCTGTGGCCTTACTGCCCAGGGTAACAGTTTTGGTTTTGAGTTCCATCAACAGTGGAGTTTGCTATTGAATTGGGGATGATCTGCGTTAAGGCACCTTACAATATTTGTTTAATTATACAATTAATAGCAATCTTACGTGCCGTCATGGTAGTAGCTCATAATTTACCGCACTTAGCAACTGTCCAGTTTGGAGTCAGTGTCACGCATTCGAAATGGCAATTGCTCTCATATTGGAGGAACCAACGATATGGTGCGCTAATGGGAAAGCTAATCGCATTTAGACACTACCTCAATTTCGTACCTTCTGCAATATTTAAGAGCTACTAATGTACGTACATTCCAAATTACTTCAGGCGCTACCTTAGTTCTCACTTTGCAGAAAATAGTTGCTGGAAGGTTACGGTGGATCGCAAGTGACCATCTTTTTGTTGCTCGGGCAGCCGGCTTTATACCGCATATGCTGTGCTCACTGAAAATTGGACCAGTGAGATATAAAGTATGTTTGGTCGGGCAGGTGCTAGCGATTTGCATGGCCATGTTCCTAAAGGGTTCCTTCGGGTAGGTGCTGGTGCTTTTCAGGTCCACGGCGCCCAAACCTGGCATAGTATACCATAATTTGTCAATAAAATAAGTGTTCTAGAAGTCCGCAGCACAGCACAGAGCATTCAATTCAATTCAAATGATTTATTAAGCGCCTAGGACCCGGGGTTTCACAGCGATGATACACAATAAAAAGTGCGTAACAATCGCATGGAATAAATAAACAAAACAAAACCAAAAAGCAAAACAAATTAAACAATGCAATGAAAAAACTTCAGCAGTCAGTTCTCAGCAGAGCTGAGGACGCAACAGCCGTCGCTCCATCCTCATCCACAGCATGATCAGCCGATTGATTGGGGTCAGTCAACTTATTGTCAGGAAAGATGGCCGGCACAGTATTAATTAATTTTCCCCAAGGTTAAGGCCCAATGCCACCAATGGGCACCTGGAGTGCAGAGAGCAGTAGGGTGGATGGCCCCGCAGGCGGGGGAGATTACCGGTCATGGGTAAGCAGGCACAAGGGTCATGACCAGCATTTGGATGATTAAGGATGGTCATGGGAAATATGAGGAATTCATAGAAGATTAATATAATCCTTTTCGGGGTACACACGTGAGGACTTCCAAGGTGGCAGGGGTTACAGCAATGCAGATGCGGACTCACAAGTGACTTACCTGTTTGTAGGATCACATATACCGCAGTGAATACATGGCGCACATTTCTCCTCTGTCAGCCGCCATACTGCAGAGGTTTAGGCACCAATCCATGATACAGACTACACCAACAGTCAACCGTTATCTATCAGCGATCATTCAGTGGGTGTGGCAAAATGATGGCCCCCCCCTTACCCATGAATATAGAAAGGAGAAGCTCCCAATTAACTGGCAAAGTGTGAGGGAAGCCAGCAACATAGCCCACCCTCTTCCAACGTTTTGCATGCGTCAGTTTTGGAGATGTGTTGCCCTTGATGGGGCATGCAACTGGTAGGCAGGGACAAAGCAAGGAGAAGGACTCAGCTGGTGCCATTGCACATATCAGCAATAATTGAGGTTAGCATGCAGTCATTTTGGTAAGCCTTTTAGCTGGACCCAGTAGGCAAAGCAGTATGAAATATGTAAAGTGGGAGAAAAAATAGCCAGAGCTCCGGGAGACAATGCTAATGTAATATATCATTACAGTAATTGTACTTTTGAGATACCTAGAATATTACCTCGGCTTTCAAGGGCGGATTGCTGCCAGCCACAAAATGGCACTATATACTCGGCTACTACCCTACCAGGGCCTGACAGTGGCTAGGCGGCAGAATAGCAACAAAGAGATATCACATTTTGACAATAAAACTATAAAATTAATGTTTTTACAGACAACAATGAAATCATTGGGCAGTTGCTAGGTTAAACTGGAGCAAGCAGCTTAGACGTATGGTGTCACCGAACAGGCAGCCTAACACCCTCATCAGCTTAGACGGGAGATGCGCTACTTTCAAGGGGGATTTCAGCCCCCCCACATGACTACACATCTCTTTAATACCCTGTGAATAATCAACATTATCAGATGTCAAAAACACTAACTGCTTTCGGTAACGGAAATTGCAGAGGCGGCACAGCCAGCACAACTTCACCATCTTGGAAGAGGTGACTTGATAATTTCAGGAGGATTTCTGATGACTTCACATGGGTACAAATTAGGAGATAACTGAGATCGGCAATTGCAAATGTCTTTTGTGTGCACCTCTAGGTGTCAGGCACCCGCCAGGAAGGGAAGCAAAATTCGGCGATTGCGGCTGTGTTTTAGAGGGGGGAAACTGTAGACCGGAGTGATAGCAATGACACGGACACCTTCATGGTGCATTTCACTTGGGGGGCAATGACCTCAATCAAACAGAGAAGGAGAACTTGCAGGGGTACAAGTAGGAGATGACTGGGCTCAGCAGTTGCAATGAGCAATCTTTGGGTGTTGTCGGGCATCGGCTAAGAAGGATGGCAAGATTTGTCGATTGCGGCTGTGGCTGGGAGGGGAGAACTTCACTGGTAAGAAATGGCACAACCTCCCATAGGCCGACTAGGGCGATAATGATGGTGTGGGCACCTTAATTGTCCATTCCACCTGGGGGGCAATGACATCAATCAAAAGGGAGAGACTGACTCCTAATGGAGATGAGGAACAGTCTCATAAGGATTGGTGCAAGGTTGGGGAGGTCGGAAATAATTTGGTCTGAAGTAATCCCCAGAAGAGTGTGGAGGGAGTACGAGGGTATCATGGTGGGAAAAAGGTTGAGGCAGAAATTTAACGAGACATGCAGAGATTCGCAGTAACAATGGGGTTGGCTTTTTAAGACATGGGCTCATAACATGGAAGGTGAGGGAGCATTATCTAGTGGATGGTGTGCTTTTCCCGGGGAATGGGGTGAGCACCCGAGAGTTAAGTGCCTATAAAAGAAAAAAATCACTTTGTGGCTTTGTTAGCTGCACCATTTCCCAACTGCCCGTGGAGAATGTTTAGGAAATGTCTAGCAGTGGCAGACAGGGGCTGTGTTGTGTGGGGATGTGTAGGGCTCAGAACTGTTGGCGGGCTACTCATACTTGCGCAGGAATGAGGCGACATGACACTTGTCTCTCCATTCCCCAATCTCTGGCCTAGGTGCCAGAGCAGCCATCTTTATTAGTTTCGTCTCGTGAGAGTCCAAGCACTCTCACGAGTGTGCGCGCATGATATGGTGTTCCAGATGGGACACAACATCCCCCCTCAACTTTAACCTGCCAAACATAACCTGAAAGTAAACAAAATAAACTGTATGTATACCGGATGAAGCTAATTTTACTCATGTGGCCTTCTTCAACTGACCAGTCATTCTCTAAGATATAGTCCTTGAGCCAGGTGTTTGGTCTCCTCGTTTTCATCAGATTGTAGCGTGGCATCAATGAAACCGGCTCTTTGGTAAAGTCATCTAGCACATGAGAGTGCTCTCTGCTAGCCGCCAGTGTTGCATAACAGTCGTTATCATGTGGCTCGATGGGGTGGGCGACGTGACCTTTTGTGACACACTGTCAGTGTCCAGCCTGGGTTCGCTACGCAATGATGGGGCATCCTCCCATACTGGTACAGGAATCTTTTTCAAGAATGATGCATTCCTGATGATCGTGAAACTGTTTTTTTCCACCGTGATCAGACCATGATGCCTGTCGGTGACTGTCAGGGGACAGTATTGGTGTCCACTCTCGAGCTTAGATCGTCTGTTTGCAGACCGCACCAGAACCATATCCCTGACCTGGATCTGCGGGTCACCTGGTACTCTCCTTGGTGTTAAGCGCGGTGCGCTTGTGTTCAGCCATGCAGCGTTTCCTGTGCAGAACAGCAGAGGGAGCTGGTGTGGACGGAATGTAGATGTTGTGCTGAACCTCCATCAGGAGAGAAATTGGGGCAGCATCTGTGAGCAAATGCAGAAAGTTTCTGTACATTCACAGAAATCGGTACAGCTCCAACCTCCAATCCTGGTTCTCAGCGCAGGCAATCCGGAGCCCTTTGTTGATCAACGCCATGAAGTGCTTGGCTTCTCCATTAGCCGACAGCCAGAGTTGTATGAGGCAGCGATGATTGATCCCTCTCATGTCCAGGAAATCACAAATGGCGCAACTAGAGAATGGGGGCCCATTATCTGTCAAGATCATCTCAGGAAAACCAGGCATGGCAAAGATTTTTCAAGGGCCACCATCAAATCTGTAGCCGACATAGATGCCACTTGTTCGACTTCCGGGTATTCACTCAGGTGGGAATTATAACACCATATGCTCTTTGTTGAGGAGAGGAACTCTGATATTTGATCAGATGGGGGAGCAGGTCGCAATATACTGGTAGGGCGTGTAGCTCAATCTTCACTTAGTTGCGTTGGTGGAACATATTCTGCACAAAGACGGTGAGTGGAATTATGAGACTCAGATGTGGAGAGGAACACAGTTCCTCTCCACATCGGAAGGGAAGTGGTAAACTATTTGACTCTTATGGGGTGGGATGCATTATAGCTCTGGAAGGGTGGATTAAAATATATAATTAGATGGTCAGTATAATACAATAAACACTCATGTGGGGAGGAGAATGTGCAATCATGAACACTAATGTTCGCTCTGATAGGGGATCAGGGTTACAATTGAACTGAGTGGGATTGTAACACTATCTTCTCTTACATGTGGAGTGGGATGCAATATGCTTATTGGTGGGGATTGGAATTATGTAGCTCGGTTGGGCAGTGGAAAACAGTTTATTTTGGAATGGAAGTGGATCACCGTTTAACTCTAATGCTGTGGTATACAGTATAGATTTGATGGGATGGACTAAAGTATACACTGGTGAGCAGAATTCAGGGTACCCTCAGGGGCGGAGCATAGTATCAAAATTCTGATCAGGGCTGGGATATAATGTACCCTCAGAAGGGGAACACCATGTGCACTTCGGTGGTGAGTGTGCTTATGTAGCTCAGTTGGGGAGTGGAAGACTGTTTGGTTTGGAAGGGAAGTGGATCACTGTTTAACGCTAATGGGGTGGTGCACAGTATAGCTTTCATGGGATGGAATAAATATACACTTGTATTGTGAGCCAAATTCAATATACTCTCAGGTTGCAGCATAGTACCTAATGTTCTGGGACAAAATGTACACTCAGATGTGGTTGGTTCACAATACAGCTCTGATGGGGGTGTTATAAAATATACACCTAGATGGTGAGCATACTCCAATATACACTCAGGTGGGGGGCAGAACACTGCATGTGATCAGTTGAAGGGTGGCATACATAATTCTGTTAGTGAGTGGAGCATAGTATTCACGCCGAAGGGGTGTGATACATGCTGTTCACTCAGATGGGGTGGAGTAAAATATATACTCTCGATGGTGAGCACAGTTTGAGATACCCCCAAGTGTGAAGCAGTACACAATATGCGCTCATTGGGAAGGATTCCAAGTGCTTTTCCCGATCCACACTGAATTAAAACATCATCTTGGAAAACGAGGACCATATGTAAATCACACAAAATCCTTTCCATTTCCCCCTGGAAAATCCCAGCTGCGGAAGCCATCCCCAAGGGCATTCGTTTATAACAAAACATACCAAACGGATATAAGAAGGTGGTTAACTCCCTAGGTCTCCTTGTCAAACAAATTTGATGGTAGACCTGTCTTGAATCGCGCTTCGAAAAAATCATAGACCCTTACAGAGTAGATAACATTTCAGAAATTACAGGTAGGGGATGTCTGTCAAAGTAGATTGACTTGTTGAGTTCTGTAAGGTCAATGCGTACACTGAATTTCCCGTTTGGCTTATGAACCGCGACAAGAGGAGAAACCCACCTTGATGCATTGACTTTTTTTCAAACAACTTCTCTAGCTCCTCCTTTACCTGTCAGAGGGTTCCTGCTCTGGCCAGATAACAATATTGCCCCTTTGGTTTGGATATATGTCTGTACACACTTCCCTCTGGGTGGAGCCAAGCATGCACTATACGCTGGATCTTGTTGGATAGAAGAGAGAGTTCCGCATTTCTCTCTTTTATGGGGTTTTTGAAAAGTTGCAATTTTCCTCTCCTCCTTGGTTTGGCCTCATTGGTCCGCAGTCAGTACCCCCTCGTCATTGGGGAATATTCCTGTCGGTCACTACTTTCACCTTGCGACTCGTCCCCTGTTTTCTGGAGTTTTGGGCCAATTCTGTGGTCCTGCCGGTTTGAACCAGTTTGGACCTCTGTCCTTGGTTCACAGTGCGGAGCGAGCTACAGATCCATTTTGGAATGCAGAGCTCAGTGCCCGCATTGCTCGGGGTAACACATCCACATGGGAAGGTACAGTGGCCTTGCAGGTTTGGGAGCCTTGCAATGTCAGCAAATTTGTGAGTGTTCTGCAGCTCCTCTGGCTCACTGTGTCTGTCTCCCTCTCTTTCTCCCAAAGGGCTTTGCGCAGTAATGGCATTGCAGTGCCATTTTGTGAACCAAAGTTTTTACATTTTCTGTGCATTTTAAAGTGCTTAAGCTCATATTTACGTTAAGCACTATTCCACTTCGCTATGTTGGCACTAATACAGGCGTACTTTTGCTATTAGTGACTAGCGTGTTTGCGGTGAAATAATTAATTCATTGGTTAGTTGCATTTTTATGCAGGTAGCTGCGTGGCATAGCAGGGTACCTTACATACGCCAGCACGCCATAAAGGGGGAATGGAACAAACTGCTTGCATCACTGGTTTTGAACTTTTTACTTCCATAATGACATCTTTAAAATCCGACAGAGTACAAAGATTGTCCTTAAAGATTTCTAAAAAAGATACTGAAACAGTATCCTTGATGGAGCTTGAAACAGAGCAAATATGTCATTCCAACCCAAAAGACATGGTCCTTCTTAACAATATACAGTTTACTGCGCGTAAAACTGTCTTTATATTCCAACAAAGGGGTAGCATAGCCAAGAACGTTTATTCTAAATTCACCAAACGCATCTGGTTTGATGTGACACTTGTATAGCTTACATTCCTTGGAGCACTTTCCAGAAGCCACACTCATCCAGGCATCCTTTGGAATAAAAGAAAATGGAGATACGTAATCAACAACCATTTTTACATCAGACCCATCTACTTTTACATGACAGGATGGGCTTTTCCTAAAAGTGCTGGTACTTGAGTGAACATTGTTAACTGTAACAAAATTGCAATCACTTTCATTGGAAGAAGACTCACACTCCACCATCGCCATTTTTATTTTGCCTCCCCTTGTTTCTATAGCAGCGAGCAAAATGTCGTATAGATTTACAAAATGAACACTCCACCTTGAGAGCAGGACAGTTTTGATTATTGGCTAAATGTCTAAGCAAGTCACATCTGTAACATTTTCATCCCTTTTTAAAAGATGCAGGCTCTCCTTTTTAGACTTCAGCCTCGTCTCTTTCTCAACATCAGTCTTCTTCTGTACAGAGACAACATTGACATCCTTCACATCTTTCATCAATTCCTTAGAAGAAGACAAAGAAAGCAAAGAGGGAGAACATTTCAATTCTTTCTCACTCACACTCATCTCAATCTTCTTAACAATCAGAAAAGCATCCGTCAAATTTGGATTCCTAGCCATCCACAACTTTTCCCTGACCACCTTACTGTTTGCATGTACAAACAACTGATCTCTTAATAGTTCCTCTAAAGAGATTACATTCGCAAAGTCACATTTCAAAGCCAAAACTCTCAATGCCGCAATATATTCCTCAGCAGACTCTAGAGATGATTATTTCCTAATATAGCATTTATGCCTGTTTACCGCTACATTTATCTTAGGCATTTATTTATTTTCTAACATCTTCAAAAAAATGTAATGCTCATCATCTCCCACACCTATTTCAGCAGCATCCAATTGTGATAGCCCTTCAAAGATTCTTAAACCTTCAGGGCCCAAGGCATGCAATAAGAGATTTATTTTTATTCAATTGAGGTGAGTCTATAGCCTGGAGATAGTTCAACCAATAGGATTTCCAGGTAGGCCAAGGAGTAATTGGCTCACCCGGCAAAGAAAGGAATTCTTTCAGTGGAGAAACTTTATTTCCCTGCATAATGCCTGACCAAAAACCCCCAAACAATTTACAATTGGAATCAGTACAAATTTACAACATAAATTTTAGGCTAGACACATTCAAACCCCATTTAGTTCTTAGAATTTCTTAACTGCAGCAAAAGCAAACTGATTCCAAACAAAGAAAAACAAATAAGGAAGTACTATCAAAGAGGTAAATATTAATAACACATACAAGCATCCAAGGAAAAGCAGGAAGTAGTACTGGCCAATGAGCTACTATCAATGACCAGCCAATCAGAGCGCCGATCAATGAAAAATCACCAGTTAGCCAGCCAATCAGAGTACAGAACAGACAGTTAGTGAACAGAACACTGTCACTTTCAAAATTGCAGTCAACAGCAATGGAAGTTCCTCAATGCACAGTGGTCGCCCCGGCACCTTAGGCAGCACCCGGCCACACAACATCCGTTCAAGGCTGGGCCCAGCCCCTGACACACAGATGGATGCTTCCACCCTTTGAGGCCACGTCTGCTCTCCGAGGCTGCGCCCGGCCCAGCCCACGCTCATTGGTGGCTGCACCAGACCTCCCAGGCAAAGCCCGGCCACACCACATCACCAGGTCCACTCAGGGCAGCGCCCGGCCTCCCAGGCTGCACCCGGCCCACCTAGCCCAGCCCACGCTCATTGGTGGCTGTGCCCGGCCTCCCAGGCAGAGCCCGGTCACACCACGCCTACTCTAGGCTGCGCCCGGCTTCCCAGGATGCGGCCGGTCCAACATGTTCAGCCCAGCACATGCTCGTTGGTGGCAGTGCTTGGTCTCACAGGCTGCGCCCGGCCACACCACATCCACACAAGGCTGGGTCTGTCCTCCCAGGCTGCATCCCGTCCTCTGTACGGGTGAGCGGCGCCCGACCCACAACTGGCTGTGCCCGACTCACCTTAATCTGCACTCTGGTATGCAATTCACTTTCCTGGACAGTGGGATATACTTTACTTCTTCAAACTCGTCCCCAATGAGATGATGCCTCATTTGTGTTTAAGTACAAGTTTAATTATCTCACAGCCAGGAAGGCTTCCCACAGCAAGTGAGTCCAGTAAGCAACTGCCACAAGTGCATCAGAACAGTCAACATTCCAAAACACTAAGGGGAAGGAAGGGGGAAGGAGAAAGGTGGTGAAAGGAAGGGGAAGATGCAGCACTAAACAATAGCTGCAAGAATAACATGCCTGTAAAAGAATGCATAACATACCATCATAACAGTATCCCCAGAGGAAATGGTGAGATGTCTCCGGAGGCTGTGGCACTCTTCATCTCCCTTGCACCCATGGCCCACTAGTGTGGTTAAATCAATGGCACCTGTGATCGCAGGGGATCTGTGCACAGTGGTGTATCATAGTTTCGATGAAGGAGATGTACCGGACACCTGAAAGCATGAGGTAATCACCCCTTTGCTGAAAAAGACAGGATTATCTACGGAAGAGTTGAAATACTATCGCCCGGTGACCCAGCTATCTCTCCTGGCTCGCATCTCATAGCAATTGGTCACTTATGAGATCCAAGACCATTGTGAAGCCCACAATCTTCTTCATGACCGTCAGTCAAGTTTTTGACAGGGAGAGGGATGGCGTGAGCGCTGCTTGATATGCAGGAACATCTGCTGGGAGTGGCCGACTTGGGGCACCCGGTTGCCCTGGTGTTACTGGTTTTGTCTTCCGCCTTTAACACCATTGATCACTTGGTCTTGTTATCTAGGCTTCAATCGGTTGCAGGAGTCACAAATGTGGCCTTGAAGTGGTGCATCTCTTTTCTCCCGGACCGGGTCCAGCAGGTTTGCTTGCAGGGTATTTGGCCCTCTCCCCGACTCTCAAGGTGGAGGGTGCCACAGGGATCAGCCCTATCTCCCCTGCTATTTAATATCTATATGCAACCTCTGGCTAGGCTGCTGAACTTCATCGGTGTGACATTTTAAATGTACACTGATGACATGCAATTAGTGGTTGACTTGAGGGATGCTCGCACCGGGGCCGGCCTGGTGGCGGGGTTGGAAGGCATCCGCGCATCGATGGCAACCAACTGTCTCCGTTTGGATCAGAAAGTTGTAATTCTGGGTGCGGTGGCCCGACCCTCCCGCCAGTCCTCCCGTGGCCATAGTCCTTCGGGCCCCTGCTGTTGCCTATCCAGCATGCTAAAAGTCTAGGGGTGTGGTTTAGTGCACCGGGCAACTCGGTCTACCAGGCGAAGAGAGTGGCTCACTCAGCTAACTACCAGCTCACACAGTTGGCTCCTCTTCTCCCCCTGTTGGATTCCACATGTGTGGTCACTTCGTGCCAGGCACTGGTCATTTCTAAGCTCCAATATTGTATTTCTTTCTACGCCAGCCTGTCCATCACAGCTACGCGGATTCTGTGTTCAGAACATGGCTGTGAGGCTTATTTGAGGACTCAGATGCTTTGATCATGTGTCGGAGGCCAGGAGAGGGTTGGGCTGGCTCACTGTCCCTCATCTGATCCAACTGTATGACTTGTGTATGATGTGGAGGGCATTGCAGGGGGAAGGTCCAACCTATCTCCAGAGGCATTTTAAGTGGGCCGTCCACCGTTATACCGCACGGAGACAAAACCGGGGCAAGGTTGTTGTCCCCTGCTTCAGCAGGGCACGGAAAGGAGGGGCTGCTTTGTTCCGGGTGGACCCTAAGTGGTAGAATACCCTCCTGGTGGATTTGAGATTGGAGACGTCCTTCCTGCGCTTTAAGCGATTGGTGAGGGAACCGAGATTGAGGGCTGATTTTTAGCCGATAAGTTTGCTGTAGTGTTTTGGCATCATGTAAATTGTTCTGTAAGATGGTTGGGGAGGGGATGGCTGGGTCCACCAGTCTGTGTTCCCTGAAGGCCGGGTCACTTGTTTGGCTTGTGTGGAGGGCCTTGACATTATTTTCCAAAGTCAGGAGGCAGAATTCAAACACAACTTAGTTGTTAATGTAGCAAATAACCCGGAGTCCGAAAGTAACAAACCAATTCATCCAAAATCCACAGCCAGTCAAGTAAAATCCCAGAGATCCAATCACACCAAGCAAAACACAGCCAAAAGGGAAAAGCCAAAATCAGGTCTGATTAACAAGCCTCAAGTCATACAAACCAGGTAGTCAGAATACAAACACCAGAACTCGCACAGGATGTGGTCAATGTTCAGACAGGAAGCCCACATAAAAGAGGGTTTAAATACTGGACATTGATAGGCCCATGATTAGTCCCGCCTAGAAAACAATAAGACTGAATCGATACCATCTTGGAAGGAGAAATGGTTTCCCTAAGATCCTTTTCAATAGAGCACGATCACATAAGACATAAGAAAGACCTCAATGGGGACCCCTAACTCATGTGTGTAGGAAATGTACCTGATAGAGAATCTAGAGATCCAACAAAAAAAGTCAGGTTGGCGAGTCGAAGATATGCTTGAATACAGAGAGAATCCGATAAGTGAGGATCTTGCAGGAATACAGATGTAAGTACGTGAAAAAATATGTAAACACCTCAGAACAGGCGTTAATACCTCAGACGAATATTAGCCATGAAATACCTGCGATGAGCGAAACCTCGAAACCCGACAATCGGACCACTATTTATCCTTGATGCACTCAGATGAGGAGCAGAAGGCCGAGCTCAATCTTATCAGTAGTGAAACACAATATGCCCTTTGGTAGTTTGTGTAACACAGTACACAATATGTACTCTGTTGGGGAGTGGCGTACAATATAACTCTGTTTTGGTGTGGAATTCAATATTCACTTTTTTTATTATATTATTATTATTCACATGTATAACTAAACCTTTGCATAGAACTGTGAAATTTTTTTTTTTAAATGCTTTGTTTAACAGAAATTGCACTCTTAAAGTGCTGCATTACCTCGACTTTCTTGGACACGATTCAAACACAAAAATAGCTGCATGGTATCTGTATATTCTTTTACTCCCGTCTAGTTGTAAGCTGTGGAATAACACCAGAAATATGATATTTTGGCAATATAACTATATAAAAAAAATAACTTTTCAAGGAAAATAGTATAAAGAAAGCATAGACAGTTTTTAATGCTCTTACAAAACACCTTTATTTGTCCTGTGTTCTTTGTGAACAGTGGGCCCGATCCTAAAGGTTGAATGTTTTTTTATATCTGGCGTAATTCCCATTGAACTTAATGGCATTTACAACAGACAAAAAAGTGCAATCTATGAAACTCTTTTGCAGGTGAGACCCAACATGTCAAGTCCTCACCGTTGGAACATTGAGAAAAGTATTTGGGATTTTGATGTGGTTATCTCACAGTAACAAGAAACTTATGTTATACTTAACTGCTGCTTCGTATATGTGGGTATATATACACTGTAATTCACGTGGCCACAAGTACGAGGTCGGGGATAGAACTTGTAACGACCCTGACCCTAAACATGTCTTTACAACATAGTACCCCCGACAGGAAACAACGTTGCAAAAATACGTTTGCAGGAAATTTTACAAGAGGCGCCCTGTTACCAGTGCCCAGTAATTACTTTATTTTAACAGGATACGACACGGAAGAAAATCAAGCACTGAAATTACACGAATTAAATAAATCATCCCTTGACACCAGCGCTGTTGCCCGTTCTAGTTTTAAAGAAAGCAGATCTGTATTGCATGCAAGCTGTATGTGGCTGCCTGGGTGAGGCGGCACCTTTTGTCTTTGCCTAGGGCGGCCAAAATGCTTGGCCCAGCCCTGAAATCTATTTACCTTGTTCTTAACCTGTTCAATCTTTTCATTTTAGAGGATCTATTTGTTGCTGCTCTGCAGTAGTAAGAAGTCCTCTTTTGTCAAAAGAAACATGTGATGAATAAAGCTGTGTTGACACTCGAATGCTGTCGACCTGCTGTTGTGGTGTCAATAATGCTAAGGGGGTCCCCTACTGTGTTTGAAGGCAATGGATGCCAGCACGCCGCCATTACCCCCTTCACTCCCCCCCATCCCCCCCCACCCCCCGCACAGACTGTTACCGAAGAGGTACTTGACTTTAATGTATGTAAACGAGCACTTTAACCCACCACAATTAACCAGGAGGGCGAATGAAGTGTGAACGCCTTCCTAAAGAAACCTATTAACGCCTGTTTGAGAAGCATGAGATCAGAGATCACAGATGTTATTATTTTCAGACAATTTTAGAGGCCCTAAACATTACTTTACAACGTAGTACCCCCGACAGGGTACCACGTTGAAAAAATATATTTCTGGCCAATTTTAAAACAAACTAATGGCTGGGCACTGGTAAGAGGCTGCCTCTTATCAGTGCCCAGCCATTAGTTTATATAGACTATTAAGTGCACCACAGCATTTTTGTAAATTAAAATAGTCTGGCAATATTTGTGTGTAAATTATTGCTTTCCCTTAAATGCCAAGAGTGACTTCACTGCTAAGAGTGTGCAGCGTGTCTGGTAAAAATTTTTTTGTAAATTATTGCCTGCCATTTTTGTTTTCCCGTAAATACCAAGGATGGCTTCACTGCTAACAGTGTGCAGCGTGAGATGACATTGTCCAGGATGATGTCAGGGGCGATTATTTAAAACAAAACAAATGTGCAGGTAAGTTTTGAACAATACACAGAGCCAAACAGTATTTTGTGGGATCGCGCCCTTCACAAGTCAGTGCCATGCAGGATGCACCGATGCCCTCTATGCCACACTAGATGCACTTTGCTGCTGTGTCCTAAAGCGAAAGCTAGAGGGGGCTTCGGCCATTCTGTAGCGCATTTTTTTTAAACCATCCCTAAAAATAGGGAAAGAATGCATAACATCACCCTCATGATTCTACTATGGAGAGCATCCGTTGAAACGCAGCACGTTTTTGAAAACATGGAGAGAAAATGCAGAACATCAAGTTATATCATGAAAATTATAGGAGGTCCAGATGAAAACATACCGAACTGTACCGAGGAAGGTACCATCAACAGACCCGATCACCTTGCACATATTTACCGCAGACCGTCATCAAATTGATCGCCCGCAGGATGATCTCCAATCTCGTCACGTCAATTTTAGAACAAACTAATGGCTGGGCACTGGTAAGAGGCTGACTCTTACCAGTGCCCAGCCATTAGTTTATATAGAATATTAAGTGCACCACAGCATTTTTGTAAATTAAAATGGTCTGGCAATATTTGTGTGTAAATTATTGCTTTCCCTTAAATGCCAAGAGTGACCTCACTGCTAAGGGTGGCAGCGTGAGATGACATTGTCCAGAATTATGTCAGGGCATGGGGTGGGCACCCGAGAGTCAAGTGCCTAGGGGGATCCCAAGGAGTGAATACAGCCCTGAAGCAAATACGAGAGTTGAGACTATCCGTACATTCTTCATTCATGCAACTGCAACCGCTTGTAAAAATTACATTAAAGGAAGGGTGCTGTAGCTATAACAAAACAGAAATAATTGCATACACGTTGCGCAGGCAGGAGGCACGTCTCTACCATGCACACATGCGTTGCTGTGGGCCTGTGTACGCTAGCACGGACATATGACATAATTAAGGAATGGCCATTACACAACTTTAGGAGTCATTCTGCCCATCCTCAGACATCATCCAGACCTTAAAGTTTCAGTTGATTTCACAAGTCATCTGATGACTTTGAAATTGCTGCCCTACGTAAACAAATATGCCAAGAAAATATACAGAGCATGATAGATATGACATTATTATTATTAATGATAATAATAATAATAATAATAATAATAATAATAATAATAATAATAAATTAAATTGACATTGTTGCCCCTCACCAAGGAACTACAGGGCCCAATTCATGTAACTTGAGTAGGGGATGAGTATACTCATGAGTAGGGTACTCAGAGCCCACTCATAAGCATACTCCATGAATTACTCACAATTCATGAAAGTATGGCCCTGAGTAGGGCCCATGAGTAGGCTACTCAATTCACAGAGCAGCTATCAGTGGGGCCCGGCCACAACACGCCCACTGTGTGCCGTGACTGGTGCCGTTAATTTATCTGATGTGGTCAATTTAACTGATGGGACAAGGCACTGTGACTTGAGTGGGGTTAAGGATCTTAGGTTTGTTATTCCAACCCCACCAAGCCACAGAGTATTTGATCATGTGAGTGAACAATGTTCTGGCTCTGTCTTGATCCTGGGCGCCGACCCACGGTCAAAAAATCACTGCAGCTGTAAATCTGCCTACGGGTTTGTGTGCAGCATTAAGAAGGGTAAACCAAAGTGCTAACACCCAAGTTGGGACCAAGGGATCCCTTCACAGTATAAACAATGCTCTATTGAGGGCACGGCCGCAGGTTGTTAACCACTGGAATACCGGGGCCCTTCTTTAACGCCCGTTAAGCACCGTTTGACAGGGGCTGGTGGTAGTTGGGAGGGTGGTTTCAGTTCTAATACCATGCCATAAGGTACATGGGGTGACAATTCTGGTTTTGGCGAGAGGTTGGGTACGGAAACAGGACTGTAACTAGAGTCGTATGTGCCTCCAAGCTTAATTCTGAGGCCAGGTCCGTGGGGGAACAGCCACACCCAAAAATGTGTTTTAGCAGCCCACTTCTTGTTTCCCACGAAAATAAATGATTATGTCAGAAATGTGCTGTTGTGGAACTGTTCAGGTTGGGCAAGCAAAAGGGATACCAGCGACTGGCTTCAGCTTAGTAAAAACAGTCACATTCTATGTTTACAAAAAACATGGGAATGTAGTCACTTGATCGTGGGAGATTTCATGTGTTTCAGCTACCCCGCAGTGTCGGTCAAGGATGGACTCAATTCTGGTGGCCTCGCAAATTGTGTTTCCAAAGTATTAAACTGGGCCTTTGTACAAACCTGAACGTGCATGAATTGTATGTTAGGGGTTTATTTGTAACCTGTAATTAAATGCTAATGAACTTCTAATGCAGCCTTCAGGCTGCATTAGGAGTTCATCAGCATTTAATTCATTAGAAATAACACGGACACAACTGTAATTTAAACTACCCCTTACAGCCCCTTTTCCCATAAAACTAACTTTAAATTAGCTTAAAAACCCTTCCCTCCCTATTAAACTTACCTTCTGGTTCCCACTGCAGTACCTGCCATTACCAATCAGTAATAGGGTGCTGCCATCTTGACGCAAATCGGGCAGCCATTTTGGATTCCCCCGGGCGCGGCCATCTAACATTGCATGACGTTGCGTCATGCTACACCACGTCAGGTGGCCATTTTGGGTGCACCGTCACCAGCAGCAGATCAGCCACCCAACCAACACACACTGTTGTTAAATTGATAAGCGAGGACATACACACTGCTCTTACATAGATAAGTGAGGACATACACACTGCTCTTACATAGACAAGTGAGGACATACACACTGCGCTTACACTGACAAGTGAGGACATACACACTGCGCTTACACTGACAAGTGAGG
>JASBQN010000093.1:0-16718 GCA_030265015.1 Desmognathus folkertsi
GGCTGCTGCAACACCGATAACGCCGCCCCAGGCTTCTCAGCCTCAGCCGGTCAGGACCACCAGCTTCCCCACAGGCTGCACGGACAGCAGCGCAGCCCCTGGCTCTCCAGTCCCAGCCGGCCAGGGCCCTGAGCTGGTACACAGGCCGCTGCACGGACAGCAGCGCAGCCCCTGGCTCTCCAGGACACACCGGCCAGCCAGCCCTCACCCAGCTCCAACTACCTCACAGAACCTACAAGCCCGCCAGCAACTCAAGCTAGCACTCCAACCCAGATCGACCACAACACCCCCGGCGCCCACCCACCACAGGTGAGACCAATTACCAGGGGAAAGGGGGGGTGAAGAACCTGACGAGACCCAATCAAGGGCCAGGGCCTAACGCCCTTCCCTCTGTTTTCCAGATCCATCATGGTACAGACGTCCCCACCACCACAGGCCAGCAGGTCCCCGAAAGGCCAACTGCTGCAGCTCCGTTCCCCTTCCTCATCTTCCATACCCGGGTGGCGCCAGCCTCCTGAGACCGAAGCTCCTCTTCGCGCCAGGTGGCTGTCGTCCCCACTCCTCGCCGCAATTTCCAGCCCAGCCTGCTCCAGAGAAGGTTAGTGATTTTTCCTAGCTCAGTATTGTGACAGCTGACCCTTGAACAATGCATTAGAAACAAAAGAGACAGCATCAGTTTAAAATAGGAAATAGCGTGAACATGGAATTCCAATTGCATCTCAAACAAAGCAAGGTTACCTAAGAGCAAGGCTAGATATGGACCAAACAAAAGAAGACCAATGTCTGTATTAATAACAGGCAGGAACAAGACCGATGAAGGCCCAGGGTCACAGAGATAAGGTGCAATTCCTCAACATAGATTTAAGCAACGATCGAACACAGTGTCCAAGATGTAAGACCCTTTTATTTGGGCGTCTTAGATAACATTGTAACTCAGGTACATAGAGGACATTTGAACGGCCATGGTAAACAAAATCTTTACCTGTGCCAAAGAGGAAGTTCCATACCTCATACCCTGAGTGGATTACTGCTGACCTAAAGCAATGTGCAGCATGGCCACAACCTCCAGACTCGCATACCTTGATTAGCTGGACAAACAGGAACCCTGTGAATCAGTGTACCATGAAATCCAACAAATGTGCCCTTAATGTGGTCAAGAAACCAAGGCTATTGCCTCAGCCTTCCTTTAGGTAAATGTCCCCTAGTACTTCCTGTGACTGATCCTCCCCCTTTACCTTATACTTCCTTTCCCCTCACTCTATGTCTAACCATTACCCCTTCTTGTTTTCCAGGTACAGACTAGAGCTGGGCGATCCATAGCAGGCTTGAGCCCGACTCGATTCCAATCTTGTGCTTGGCTCGGTGGTAAGACGAGCCAAGCTTAGAAGAGCTGAGATTGAGTAGAATGTGTGTTGTGTGTGAGTGGGAATGACGGTATATGTCAATCACACCGATTGCAGGATACTGAATTTAAATGACACAAATTTTTGTTTTTTTTCTCCTGTGTCCACGGGGACCTGGATTTTTTTTATTTTTTAAATAAAAGGGGCCAAAGCAGCAGATGGGGCAACATGGATTGGGTGGGGGAGGAGGAGGGTTTGGTGCCAACACATTTAGTTAAGGCTACACATTTAGTATAAGGCTATATTCACAAAACATTTACACCACCTGTCTCCCTTGGCTATAAAGTCCCTGAGGAGAGAAAAAGAGGCCTATCCCAGTTGGACAATGAAAGGGGAATCCTTTAAAAACAGCCACAGATTGTTTTCATTCACTGTCATGTGTGCTGAATGCTTGCGATTGGGCACGACACACCAAGATCATTGCCTGACTCGGCTCGGGCTCAAATTGTACTGTGAAATTTCAGGCTCGTCCCAGCTCTAGTGCTGACCAACTGCAGTGGCAACATCTACTTCCTGACAGCGTGTTTGTATGCAGGTAAGTGCATGTCGCACCCAGAATTAGAATAAGAATTTCTTTATTTTGAAATGTAAAATCATTTCATAAATCTTTTCCCTCCAAGCACTTCTCAATACATTGACAAATTTACTACATAATTCACAATGGTTGTCAATTTCGAGTAGCAACAATTAATCCATTACCACCTAATGTACTTGGGACAGCCTGGACCAAATGAAACCGCCAGACACATTGGATGACTATAAGTGTTAATTTTACACTGTTAAAATCAAATATATACAAACTTCTTCAATAACTAAACTCCAGAGATAACACTAAGGGATCTTGCACCTGGGAGCTACCTATCCGGGTAAAAAAATAAACTCTTAATAATAATAATAATAACAATAATAATAACTTTTATTAAGCGTTTCATGAATTTTCTTCAGAACGCAAATGGGAAACTTAATTAAATATATGCATGCCAGGGAAAAATTTAGGTAAGAAGATTCCTTTTTAGTTCTATTCTCTGGATTCTGTGTTGAAAGTGTTTCAAGTAAACATCTTTCCTTCCATATACAACTGACTCCTTGCACAACTGAAATAGCCTTACTCCAGGGAGACTTAATGAAAGAACATAATCGTTAGGCCACATCCAGGGACTAAGGAATACAGTTCAAAATAACTTTCCTTTAGCTCAAACCCCTTTTCAAGTAGACAACGTCCAGGGCCTAAAATAACACAGTTCAAAATAGCTTGAAACTAGACCACGCACATGGCCTTTGAGACCCCTACTCCCTTGAGAACAACACTATTTCCCTGGTCCTAGATCATCTCCTCTGGGCTCAGGCCCTGGATTCTCACCCGCCATTGAATTCCTTCTTGAGTGGTCCCTGCAGCATTGAAGTTGAATTGTCACTCTGACTCTTGGGCCACTTCGAATTATCATCCAGGCTTCCCTTGAGTTGTCTCATTGTTAGACTGGAGTCAAATTGTTCCTCTTGGGTCGCCACTTTCTTGAGACAGTCTTTATTAAACTGGACAATGTTCAACCTGGCTCACTTGACCCAACATTTCCTTGGAAAAGTCTTTTTTAGGCTTTAGCCAAATTGTTCAGCCCGACTCTCTTGGGCCACCAGTTCCTTGGGGCAGTAGCTGAATTATCACCCTTGTTTCTGGGTTGCCTCTTCTTTAGGCATCAATCGAATTGTTTACCCGGAATCTCTTGGGCCTCCTCTTCTTTGTGGCAGTGTCTACTTCTTTGGGGCCTGTGGATGTCAGTTCTTTTGGGACTTTTATCCTATACTGATTATAGGATAACAGTGGCAACAGAGTTAGCTGTTGTTTGCTCACTCTGGCTTTTCCCATACACCTCCTCCAGCTGCAATAGTGTCTTTCCACAATCAGGAGGTCTCCTCTCCTTTCCAACGCAATTCCAGACTGAGTCCTTGAGCTGTCGCTTATGCAGTGGATCTTAGGATTGGTAGTCCACCAATAAATTGACCAGTTCCAGACACATTCTTCCCTCCTCCAGCGCATCTGTTATTATTTGCCAAGCTAACTCCTTGACTTTCTGCATTAACTTCGCCTTCCAAATACCATCATCTATGTCCTTCCATTACTGCTCTATGAGGCCACCGGGCACCACAAGATTTATCTTCTTTAAAACAGTCCAAAATTGGTCCGCCGCAGTAAAGGGGTTTTAGCAGGGAATATTATCTTTCCTGGAAAAAGTTGTGGGGACACGGTGTAGAATTGATGTTTTATGTGACAATCCATCACAGTACTGCAAAAAGATGGCCAATGTTTTAAGATGATCAAATAAAATGCTAAACTGATATCTGCAGTACAACACAGACATTTTCACCATATATTTGCTTAATCACCTAATTAAATTAATTGTTGGAACAGATGTTTTAAATGTATATAAAGTTGATTGCAATAAACAACTTATTATATATTACATTAATCTAGGAAATTTTAAACTTAACCTTGCACAATGTACAGAATATAAATATTTATCCGTTTCAAATATTTCTGCATGACTATTTTTAAATCATAGATAAAACTTTAAGGGGGATACCTGCTTAAAATCAAAGGGCCCGATTTACAAAACAGTTACATTTGTGTATACATTGGCTGCCTCCTATTGACTTCAATGTAAAACAACAAACGTATACACAAAGGTAACTATTTCATAAATCGGGCTTAAAATGCGCAGAGGGGGGAATAGATTTTTTCTCTGCAGATTAAAATGTAAACAAAAAAGTTTTATATGTAGAAATCGTTCATTACCAATTCCATAACTACATACAGACTCTGTTTCTGAAGAGCTACTACATGATTTCAATGTATTCTTTAAAGGAAATAAATTAAACCCATACCATGTAAGAAGATACCTAGATTTCCTTTTCAACCCTTATAATATTCAGAGCAATCAAGGGACTGTGAGGTCACGTAGTTTCCGCAGCAAGAACTTGAAATTGAGTCTTTTAAAATAATGTATCATGACTCCCTTATCATTAAACAAATAACTGACTTTTTCTAATCTTTTTCTCTTATCGCCTTTCAAACATCAAGGCAAATGCTACCAAGTAAGCAGCATAAATCATCAGCAATGATGGATCTGAACAGTCAATATAAGGAGTTGTCCGTTGCAAGACTAGAGTCTGTTTGCTAAGTCTAAGAGTTACTAAAAAATATAACCTGCCCTGCATTAAAAAACAGAATATATTTTAGTGTATCATTAAAATCCCCTAAACAAAAGTTCAGCAGGTAAATGCTACCCCTTCTCTCACTTGTTTTCGGGATCCGCTAACCTCCACATTTCCTCCTTCTGAGGCATTTGCTACCTCCAATGTATTCCCCTGTAGCGCTCACTTTAACCCCTTAAGTGCTGGTGACGAGTGTATCTCGTCATAAAAGGAGCTTTAACATAAAATTTTCAATGGGATTTAACATTAACATTAGCACTTAAGGGGTTAAAGGGACCCAATCCCACCATACACTACTTTGCTTCTTATTATGGGCAGCAAAAACTGTCCCTTTGTTGAACTTTTCATATTTTCAGAAATTAAACCATTTCCGAAAGAATGACAAAATTGTTTATCTTGCGTGCTGCGGGTGGTTATGCAAATAAGACAAGGGCTGTTGTGAATGTTCTTTCCTGCTTGTCATGTCACCTGAGTTTGATTGGCTGATTTCTAGAATTATTGGAGGGACAATCCTGCCATTCTATTAATCAGCCAATCAAACTAACTGAAGACACATGAAAAGCAGGAAAGAACATTCACAATAACCCTTACCTCATTTGCATAACCACCCGTAGCACATAAGACAAACTTTTTTGTCGTTCTTTCAGAAATTCTTTCATTTCTGAAAAAATGAAAAGTAGAAGATATAGAATTTTTCGCTACTTATTATATGAGGCAAAGTAGTGTATGGCGGGATTGGGTCCCCTTAACCAGAGACACCCACAGAGTACGTGGCTCAGCCCATGATAAGCGTGATTAGCTTGAACATGGTACAGGAAACAAACACAGCAAAATAAGTTTAAATATTTAAATAGTATAAACATGAAGTACCATGGTAGTGAAGACCTGAAAAGTTTAAAACAGAGAACGGTCAGACTGGGACCAAACAAGACAAGACAGTTCTCTGTACAACCAACAGACAAAGGAAAAACATTCAAAGTTTTATAGGCACAGGGAAAAAGTGCAGGTTCTTAAGGAAAATTTCCAGCATTGATCATAAACAGCATGACTCAGACGTATCCACTAGCTTCCTGGTACCACAGGGGATGATCTAAGACCCCATCTGGATCACTTTTACCCTAATAATATGCAATATTCCAAGAACCTCTGGATTCATGCACTTTAACCTTGATGCATCAGATGCACCAATGAGGAAATGGCAAACAAAAGCATTTTGCATGGGATTTTCTATTGGCCCAATGTATGCCAATGGTACCCATTTAGTAGTTAATTATCTGGACAAATAGGTACCTTATGAGTCAGTGATATCCAACAAATATGTACTTAATATGCATAATACACCAAGGTTAATGTTTTAGTCTTCAATTATATTTCCTTCCTTCCCCTAGTACTTCCTGTGACTGCTCCCCCTTCGCTTTGTACTTCCTTTCCCCTCACTCGATATCTAACCCTTATTACTTTTGTCTTCCAGGTGCTGACCATCTGTATTCACCACATTTACCCCGTAACAGCGTCTCTGTATGCAGGTAAGTACATTTCCCAGGCAAAATGAGAATAAGAAATACCTTATTTTGAGCTGTGAAATCATTTCATAAAAGTTTTGTCAACAAGCATTGACAAATTTACTTCACAATGAGCACAACTTCTAATGGTTGTCAATTTAGACCACCAAAATGTATCAATCCCACCTACTTCAAAAAATGCCCAATGTTTTAAGATAACAAAATATTTTAAAGCGCTCATTTGATACCTTCAGCGCAACCCAGTCATTTCCCCCCAAAGATATGCTTAATCACCTAAATAATTAATTTATTATTGGGACAGATATTTTATATGTATATCAAGTTGATTCCAATAAATGTATTGTATAATCACAAATCTTATACAACTTATTAGTTTTTTTTTAATTAATCTAGGTAGTCTATTATAGGCTGTGCGCATGAAAATGTGCACAGTCCATGGAAAAAACACAGGGAGATTCCGAAAGAATCTCTGTGTGTTTTTTGGCGTAGGGCACGCATGATTATGGGTTTCCCCCACGCATCACAAATGCATGCAATCATGCGTGCCATACTTAAAAAAGTAAAGACGGTCCCTACAATGTGTAGGGACCAACTTTACTTTCCATTTTGTAAATGGGGCCCATAGAGCCCCATTCACAAAATTTTAAATGTTTCATTCATAACGCGCAAGGATTATGAATGAAAAGTTTTGTGAATGAAATCTTTTTACAAAGATTTCATTCACAATGCAAATGCAGAAGACTAGTGGCATTGCCAATGCTAGTCTTCTGCATTTGCTTTTTCACAGATCCTATGCATATTTTATGCGTAGGATCTGTGCCATACGCATGAAAAATGCATATGCAGAGTTTTACGCACGTTTTTGCGCAGAAAACTCTGCATACCCATTTTTCAACTCATAATCTTATGGAGAGCCTCCGTGAGATTTATGAGTTTACGTGCACTTCGCAAATGCGGAGTGCACACATTTTTTTTATGCAGCTGTGGCATATGAGCATAAAACAGTGGACATTTGAATGGCCACAGTTTACAAAATCACTTAGACGTAAATTAACAGTGCTACAGAGCAAGATGTATTACCCTCTCTGGATCACTTTCATCCTAATAATGGGCAGCATGGCCACAACCTATAGACTTGCATACCTTAATCAGTCGGTACCTTAGAAATCAGTGAAATCCAATAAAGGTGTCCTTAATGTAGACAAGAGACCAAGGCTAATACCTTGGTCTTCCGTTAGATATACTTCTTTCTTTAGTACGTTCTGTGACTGTTCCTCCCCCTTCACCTTATACTTTCTTTCTCCTCAATATCTAACCCTTATTCCTTTTTGTCTTCCAGGAGCTGAACAGCTGCAGTCACCATACCTACCAACCACAGCGTCTTTGGACGCAGGTAAGTGCATGTCCCTCACAGAATCAGAATAAGAAATAGTAAGACCACAACATCTACTACTATGAGGAGTAGGTGTTGTATCAAACTGTCGGTGTGAGCCTTATGGGCGGCCTCATTTTTGTAAGGGACCCATACTTTTAGATTACAATCATAAGCCTCTGCCATCTTAACCAAAATGTGAGATGTAGTGGAACCAAGTACGCCCACAGGACTGAACTTGTAAAGACACAACACAAATGGGGCCAGATAACCAGCAAGGCTAACAGAACAGAGATAAGAAAACTAAGCAGGTATTCCTCTGAAGCACTCACGTTAGCTAGAGACACCCACAGCATACCTGGCTCATTCAAAGATAAGCGTGATTCATTTGAACACAGTTCAAGAAACAAATAAGACAACATGAGATAAACAGTCAGTCATATGTAGCCGTTCAGCTTACCGGTGCCACAGGGGAAAATCTAAGTCATGCCTAGATCAGTGCCTTGCTAATAATGTGCAGCATTCGTACAAGCTCAAGACTCGCATACCTACTGTAGATTAGCTGGACATATGGATACCTTATGAATAGTGTACATTGAAGTCCAACCAATGTGCCCTTAATGTGGACAAGGCACCAAAGTTAAATCCTTAGCCTCCCCTTAGATCTACTTCTTTTCCCTACTACTTAACTAGTCTACTCCGCCCCTTCACCTTTTTCTTCCTTTGCCATCACTCTATATTTAATGCTTATTCCTTTTTGACTTCCAGGTGTTGACCAGCTGCAGTCACCAAATTGCAGTCACCACATCTACACCTGACAGTATCTTCGTATGCAGGTAAGTGCATGTCCCACACAGAATTAGAATAAGAAATACTTTATTGTCAAATGTAAAATCATTTTATTAATGTTTTGTAAAGAAGTACTTTTCAATACATTGACAAATTTGCCACATAATTCATGATGGTTTTCAATTAAGGCCAGAAAATATTAATCAGTTCCCACATAATGTACTTTTAAATAGATGTCCATTATTTTATGATTTTCAGATATGTATAAAGTGTTTAACTAAAACCGGTATTGCAGCAATGTAATTCTTCCCCATAAATTTGCTTAATCGACTATTTAGTTATTTACTTGTTGGAACAGATATTGTATATTTATGTCAAGTTAATATAATAGCACATAATCAGAGTGCATATAACTTATTAAATATGTTTTTGATCCAGGTAATCTTAAACATAACCTTGCATAATGTACAGAATATAAATATTAATCCAGTACAAAGATGATTGCATTATTTATTAATCAGAGATAAAACATTAATGAGGATACCTGGTTAAAAACCAAAATTTGCAGAAGGGGAAGTGGATTTTGCTTTTTCTGCAGATTAATTTGCAAACAAAAAAGCACTGTATGTAGCAAATTTTCATTACCATTTCCACAAATACATACAGACTCATTCATTGTCTAAAGAGTTACTATATAATTTTAATGTATCTTTTAAAGGAAATCATTAAGGCGGTAAAGAAAAACACTTGGTCCTATTATAGGTTATAAATGGTAAGACTGGTCTAACAGTTACCTTGGTAAATTGGATCTTTTCCTGTATTTAAGCATAACTATTTAAAATCCTTTATATAATACTGCAACATCACATATTGATTTAGTTAAGGTACAAGCACGGTGGCCTCTAAACAATACATTTTCCGGCAGATTTTTTATCGTTCGGCAAGGCATTGAGAATTTGACACCTCATCAAACGCCACCGAAGCTGCAGCCAATGTTTCCAGGTACTACCACCAACAGAAAAAAGTTGTTGATGGCAGCACCTGTAATGTAGATCTGCAGCCTGCAAATCTACATTCTCAGGCTAGAAAATCAGGAGGAGGGCAGTGCATGCTGAATGGACTTGCCCAAAATGAATAATGTCACCCTGCGAATCCTTTAAGAATCTGGCCTGGGTGCCAGATTTGGTCCACTGGTATTTGCATAAGGGTTTCCTGCAAATGCCAGCACATAAAACTGTAGAGAGTCTGCCAGTTAATCTTCCCATCTGATTGGATGAATGATGAATGAAAAGAAATGTTTTGAGCGCTACATGTCTTCAGAGCGCTGTTTAAAAGTATCACATTGTACAACAAAATAAAAACCATAAAAAAATGCTATCGCATTACATAATTGATAAACAAATGCAGGTCCAGAACAATATCAGGAACAGTATAATCCATAACCTAAAGCAGAGGACAGACTGTGCATAGCTATCCTGGGTGATTTGCAAGGTCCCTGTGAGGTCCCTCCAACCAAAAAAGACCTGTCCTGATTATTAATTACATATCTCAACCATGGAATTGAGTTTTCTGAGGAGTATTGAAGCACCTTCATTATTACTTTACAGTATGTGTAACATTATCTTCAGAATGCTTTAGCACAGTTAAAAAGTATTTGATTGGCAGAACACATAGTGTGTCTGCAATAGTTGTCAGTGTTAATTCTAAATGAAGTAGTCCTGTGGATTTTGGGTAAAGTTAATATTGATTTAAGACATTTCCTTTATGCCACAACAATTGAGTCAATCTACCTCAGGGGCGTTTGTTTTCAGGTTTCCAAGAGACTCCGGGCTCAGCCCAGTCTGTCAGCAATAAATTAAAGTTAAAAAGTCCTTTTATTGCTCCCATCTGCCTGCCGTTCAGATTACAGCAGTGTAGAGTGCAATTTGCATTCTTTTGATTCAAGGCTATTATTAGGAGAGTCGTGGCTATATCCCACTCCTCCCGTAGTGAGGCCTATGATGCACCTCATCCCATACTTCTGCAGCATACCCTTACCATGGCACCTGACTTAGCACTGTAAACTTTTACAGTTTCCATAAATGGAGTTATTTAACTTCCTCAATGCCCAATCAATTTGTTAGTTAAATTCAATCTTCTCTAACATGTCTTTCCACAGCAACCTGCTACAAAATACACAACCTTGCCACTTGTATTGCTTTATCTATGAATAGTTTCCTGTAGTTTTCTGCTTTGAAAATGCCATGAATTTTTTAATTAAAATATTAATCAACAAATATAAATCTTTCATAACTCATGAATGGTCATCAAGAAGCACTTGCAAGCTGCAGAGGTGTGTGCTAGAATTACACAGTCATTGGCGTAGAGTAATGCCAGGCAGAGCCGCAGTGTATAAATGGTACATGTAGTTTCAGCCTTTGCAGGGACTGGACAGTATAATTAATATATGCAAGAGAGTAGAAGATTGTGGACCCGATAACACCTCCCCAGCTCCTCCACTCCTCTGCTTGTCTTCCTGTCCTTCTACTGGTCCCTGACGAACCGTGGCGTTGCCAGTCTTTCCTCCCACATCCTTGGTGTCTCTTCTGACCGTTAGAGCTGTCTTGGGCAAAGGCTGAGACACGCTCCATGTTGATTCTCCGAACATGTCCTGTGGATGGGTCGATGCTGCATGGCATCAGGCATGGCTGGAGCCAGATGTGGGATGCCCAGTGCTTCATTCAGTTGCAGCTTCCTCCCTGGCATGCCTTCTCAGGCCTAGATGTGAGCGTACAGTAGCTGTTTTCCCCTTATCCGGGCCAGGCCCCCATCCTACTCTGCTTCACCCTGCTGACATATGGTAGTTGGTCCTCATCTACACTGTGGTCATGGCGTCGATTAGACGTACAACTCCAAAGCTGAGCATTCTCGATCAACAGGCCTGAGTCCTACTGGCAGACCCCTAAGTGACCTACTTGCCATTGCTCTGGAGAATTTCCGAGGGCATTGGACAGCTTTCAAATGAGATTTACAGCATTGCTGGAATCCGAGTCACAGCTTATAGTGTTTTTTTCAGAGGGACTTCTCTGCGTCTGTCTTGTGCCACCATCTAGTGGTGTTCACCAGCAACTAAGTCTACCTCTAAAAATATATATTCTATGTATCTGGATCCCTCTGATATTTATAGCCGGTGCAGTCCCCGTGATGGTGATAGCACAACACTCTGCCTGCACCCTAGCAATCTCTGTTCACTTGTGGATCCAGTACTAAGCTGTGGGCATTGGCCCTGGTCGGCTACTAGTTGCCTCAATGCAGGATGGATGATGTTGTGTCACGCCATTGGATTCTGTCCTTCTTCAGACAGCCTATCAAGAGGATGGCCACAGACTCCCCCTTTCCTTCTCTCCCCTCCTTCCTCTTTTCTTTCCACCTTTTCCAAGCATTCAAAAATTGCTTAAGGTATCGTAACACTATACAAAAGCTTGACATAAATAATAATAAATATACATTTAATTAAATGCGGTCCAGCTAACACCCCTGGCAAATCCCAAAATCAATAGGAAATGGGGTTGTCAGTGATTGATTTATTGCTTTAACATTGGCTGCCCCCCTTTGAACCAAAGTGCAGGAGGCTGCAGTTTAGGTTAGTCAGTGAGGAATTTTATTTCTTCAACAAAACAAAAAATGATGGCTAGAGGAGTTAGAATTAATCTATGCCACTGGGAACACCTCGGGCAGCTTTTTAGATTTTTTGCCTGCATGTGCCATTACTTTCATAGTGAAATCAATGTGTAGCAGTCGGGCCTAACTGCTGTGTTTCTCACTCTTTCAGCACGAGATCACAAGCAATCCCCCATACTGGTTTCGGCCTTGTTGGGCCGCCTCAGTGAGGTCTAGCTTGCATCTCTAGACAAAGCAAGCCCGGGCGTAGATTAATCCGAGCTTCTCCAACCATCATTTTTTGTTTTGCTTTTATTTCTTCAAGTCAGCAGAACAGAAATGTTTACATACTAAGACACTTAAATCCATGGGCTTGCAGTTGCCCAGTTTAACTCTAGTTTCCTTTGTAAAAATCTGAACTATTTTGACCAATCTCCATATTTCAGGGATCCAGTGAGTCTATAAACTGTCACTGAAATAATCTGTAAACAGAGAAAACTACAATTATACCTCAAAAACAAGTTTAGAGGGAATATTATCCATCTCTGGAGCCTTACATGGCTTTACACAATGTAAAGTTTTTGAACCTGATAACATGAGAAAGCCAAGGTCTTTCTGTTTATGTCAGTTCTGTAGGTCAGGTTGGGATTATTATACAATCAAGTAGCCGGGTTAGAGGACAGTTTCAGAAAATGAGTGACCCATTCCTCTGGTAAAGTGGACAGATTAATATAAACTATGCATGAAGAACTTACTACTTTGTTATAAACAACCCAAAAGGAGATTCACATCCTTTGATGCTGATATTAATCCCTGCCAAAGGAATATGTGAAGCTCAAATCTAGCCTTCACTTGGGCATCCTTATAACTAGAGGCAGTCCAAATCTGCGGAAAAATATTCAAAAAAAACTGTGGAAATGTGTTCCCAAATTCTGTGGGGAAAATAGTAGAATTCTGTAGGCAAAATGACTAAATCTGCGGAAATAACAGTACAAATGTAAACTTAAGTGGTTTATTTAAAGGGACCCAGTCATCACAATCAACACAAAAAGTGCTGCAGTGTTTTGTATAGAGCATTAAACACTGCCTGTACCTTTTTTCTTCTGGTTTCTATCTATTGTGCATTTCAGTAAATGCACCTTTCAGAATCACATTTATTTGTGCAATTAGAAATGTAAATTATTTTGTGTGGAATGCCTATGGCCTATGAGACTCTATTTACACATATGTGCGCAAAGATGACTTTGAACAAATGTACATTTTTCCATTTTTGTGAGTTTACCTCAAATTCTTTGCAGCAAAACTCTCTTGCACAATGGTGTATGAGTCCATTTCATTAATATTTAAGAAGAAATATATTAACCAAGTTGATGGTGAAAAATCAAATAGTTTTGAAGGTTTTTTTATATTTTAGATGTTTCCAAGAAGAAACACTAGAAAATGCATCCTGTAAATGAACTCAATGTGTAACCTGACCTTGACCTCTTCCACTCACTGCTGCCATAAAGCACCTGCTGTCCCTTTTTATCCTTTAAGGCTGACTGCATGAAGGCAAAGAATGACAGAATCCTCGGAGGATTCTAAAAATAGCCTAATTCCGCAGGGTGCAGTGAAAATCTGCAAATCCGTGGGAAAAAACCCTGGCGCAGATTTGGTCTGTCTCTACTCTGGACCCCTGGCTTTTGGCCCTTTCTTTTGGTCCCCTTCCTATCCTAGCTTTTTGGCGAAAAACTTTGGTGTCAAAATCACTTCCTCTCTGTCACCTGAACTACAGATTAGTGCCGTCTGCAACATCGGGGATTTTATCATCAAGTCACCTAGACTTCCTTATTTTGTCTTACAGGTTCTGACCCACTGCAGTTGCCCCATATACCGCCTGACAGCGTCTGGGTGCGCAGGTAAGTGCATGTCTTACAAATTTATGCAGTACATAGTAGTATTGTTATTTGCATATTAATATTTCCCTCCCCTTACCTCCAAGTGCTCAGTGGCTGTCTCTCAGTAAACACACCCCTAGTAGTGTTTGTGCCATGCCACTGTTCTCCTGGCCTGTTTTTCTCTCCTTCCATATTCCTGGTGTTGCCCCCTATGTGGTATGCCCACTGTCAACTCTACCAATACGTCTCCCTGCCCTGTCCGTGTCCCCTCTTTTCTGCCCCACGTCCATCCTCCTCTTCTTCCCTTCTCTGTGGTATACCTCTACATGTGACCTCTACTTCTAGATCCCCCTGCCCTGACTTTGCCCCCTAGTCTGCCCTCTTGCATCCTCCTGTTGTTGTCCCCCTCTATGCTACTACTCTCCCTGTGCACTCTAACACTAAGTTCATCTGCCCTACTTTAAAAGGGATCTGTCATCACAATGAACAAACGAAAAAAGTTGTTTTGTAAAGAAAATTAAAAACTGCCTATACTTTCTTTTTTTCTATTTTCCTTAAAAATAGTTTCTTTTCGTGCAGTTTTATTGTTAAAATGTGATGATTTTAGGTGTAATTCCATAGCTGGCCGCTTGAAAGCAGTATAAGTATAGGAAAAGGTCATATAGGAAGTATAGGAAGTCGAGGTAATGCACTACTTCAAAAGTGCTATTAGTGTAAAACAGCATTTTTTAAACAAATGACAAAATACAGTTCATTGCAAGTTTTGAAGGACAATGCAAAGAGCTTTAATAGTGATAGCTGGGATTGGGCCCCTTTAAATAGTCCTGTCTGCAAACCTTTCGTTTACTCTCTATTTTCCCCATAAAAGCCGTTCTGTCCTAAAATGTTGTTGGCTTTAGCCTCATGCCAGGTGTTCTCGCAACGAAGGGTGCCACAATTTTCTGATACACTCAGAAGCCTCACAGTCATATCCAAAAAAAGCCGCACTAGCTTAACCAGTGTAAGCCCATAGGACTGAACCTGAATCTGTAAAGCCTTGAAAGAAGATAACTAGCAACAGAAAGAAAACTAACCCATTTAAGTCTGCAGCGCTCACCTTAATCAGAGACCCCCACAGCGCACCCAGCACAGTCCGAGATGAGCGCGATCAACTTCAGCATGGCACAATAAATAAATAATACAACATAAGTTTAAATTAGGAAATTATATGAATAGAAAAAACCATATTATCGAAACCACAACAAGTGTAATTCAGAGTAAGGTCGCACAAGGACCAATCGAGACATAACAGTTCTCTGTACATCAAACAGACAAGGCAGAAATTTAGAGGCAGAGAGAAAAGGTGCAGGTGTCTCAAGGCAGACTTCCGGCATTGATCAAACACAGGATCCTATATGGCAGATGTAACAACCAGTGTAACATTGGAAGCGTTGTTAGCAGAATAGCCCCTGTACGCCCCTGCACTCAGGTTAACATAGCAGAATAGCCCCTGTACGCCCCTGTTGGGCTTAGTTCAGTTTTAATAGTAGTAGTAAACACTAATCTTAATGGTAGGATTAATTTAGAGGGTTTGCACACACTCACCTCAGGGCCACCGTAATTAGAACCCTGCAATGCACCAGATTCCATGGACGGCCGTGTCCGCTCGCTTCAGCAATGGATTCTCTGAGGGCACAGCCGCGTTCCGGGTGAGCTCCCCCTCAGGCCCTGGACCTAGCACTGCGCCGTGTGACCGCTGCACTTTTTGGGCTAGCCCGCCTTGAATGCTGGGGCCTCGGTTCCACGTTAGTGGCTGCCGCCGCCTCCAGGCTCTTGGAGCTTCTTTGGACTTCGCTCGCCCCGGCGTGGGGGCCCGACCCTCCGACCGGGCTCTGGACTAGAGACTGAACCTTGCCACGGTCGTCTCCTCCTCACTTCCCCCTTCTTCCCCCCCGTCATCGCGTCCGTCTGCGACGCCGTCCCGCAGACCTCGCAGGGTCTGCCATTCCCGGGCTGAGGCCCCGACCCCCGCACACAGTTAACCCCTGGCTTCCCAGCCTCAGCCAGCCAGGGCTCCCAGCTACCACACAGGCTGCAGCACAGGCAGCGCAGCACCTGGCTCCCCAGCCTCAGCCAGCCAGAGCTCCCAGCTACCTCACCGGCTGCAGCACAGACAGCGTGGCTCCTGGCTCTCCAGCTCACACCAGCCAGTCCTCAACCAGCCCCAGCTACACCACAGGATCTGCCAGCTCGCCACCAGTACTAGCTATCGCTCTAATCCAGAGCGACCACAGCACCCGACCAAGACCCCGGCGCCCACCCACCACAGGTGAGAGCAACTACAGGGGGGAAGGGGGAGAACCTGACTAGATCCCATCAGAGGGCAGGGCTTAACACCCTTCCCTCTGTCTTCCAGGTCCATCGCGGTACAGGAACCCCCACCAGAGGCCAGCAATTCCCCCACAAGGCTAACTGCAGCAGCTTCGCTTCACTTCCTCATCTTCTGTACCCGGGTGGCGCCGGCCTCCTGAGACCGAAGCTCCCCTTCCCGCCAGGTGGCCGTCGCCCTCACTCCTCGTCGCAATTTTCCAGCCCAGCCTGCTACAGAGAGAGTTAGTGATTTTTCCTAGTTCAGTATTGTGACAGATTGTTGAAGCCTGTTGAGGTCCCACTGGGAATAGAACAGGTAGTGGAGCAAATAAGCCAGAAGTTGGAGCAGCTTTAGGCTGAATTAAGAGATTCCAGATGTGTGAATGAGAGAATAAATGCCTGTTTAAGAGTGCTGGAATCAATCTCAGTCCGTAGCAGGTTCTGACCCCGACCTCGAAATGCTTAACCAAAAGGTTAAGCATTTCGAGATCGGGTTCAGAACCTGCTAGAATCTAGAAATGGGGAGGGACAGCCTGGTTCTCAGGGAGATAAAAGG
>JASBQN010011130.1:0-15494 GCA_030265015.1 Desmognathus folkertsi
ATGCTACATGGTTCAGCACCATAGATTTGAGATCCGCCTATCACCAAATACCTATGCACCCAGATTCCCGTCATTTAACATCTTTTATAACACCTGAGGGAGCATTTCGCTTCAAGCGCATGCCCTTTGGTCTTGCTACAGCAGCATCAGTCTTTCAGAGAGTGATGGAGCAGGTCCTGGAGGGTTTACCAGGTATATGTTGTTATCAAGACGACATATTAATATATGCCCCGGATAGGTCATTGCATGATGAGCGACTTATTGGTGTTTTTCAAAGGCTGAAACAGCATGGATTAACTATCAAGTTAGAGAAATGTCACCTAGCAGTGAGGGAAGTGGTTTATCTAGGGCATTTGATAACGGCGGAGGGGGTGAAGCCTAAACCAAGTCTAGTGGATGCATTATTGAAGGCCCCCGCCCCGACAGACAAGGAACAGTTAAGATCCTTTTTGGGTATGGCGGAATATTATCACAAATTTGTTCCCCATTTTTCAGACAAAGCCCACTCACTAAGAGAGCTGATGAAAGCAAGGGCCAGATTCATATGGTCTATGGAATGTCAGGAAGCCTTTGATGCCTTAAAGGAGAAAATATCGTCAGCATTACCTTTAGGCATGTTTGATACGAGATGTGATTCGATAGTCACGGTGGATGCAAGCTCGTATGGGTTAGGTGCAGTCCTATCTCAGATCCAAGAGGGTAAGGAGAGGGTTATAGCTTTTGGCTCAAGGTCGCTGTGTGATGCTGAGACAAGATACTCGGTAATAGAAAAGGAGGCCTTAGCGTTAACCTGGGGGATAAAGCACTTTCGTACATTTTTGTGGGGTGCTCCATTTAAAGTGAGAACGGACCATAAGCCTTTACTGTCAATGTTTACAACAAAGACTACGGGACGTTTTTCACCCAGAATTGAAAAATGGAAGTCCAGTTTGTTTGAATTTACATATGTGCTTGAATTTGTACCAGGTAGGAAGAATGTAGCCGCAGATTGCTTGTCCAGACTGCCTGCGTATCAAGTATTGTGTGAAGAAGACAAATGTTATGCGGTGTTTGATCAGGAATTAGGGCCGTTAACTAGATCTGAATGGGCGACAGCTGTAGCTCAGGATGAAGAATTAAAAGTGGTTGCAGGGGCATTATCCACTAGGTGGCCGGCGGAAAGACTCTTATCATCCTCATTGCAAGTGTTGTGGAAAGTGAGGGACACATTGTCACTACTAGACGGGTGTCTCATGAAAGGCGATAAGTTGGTGGTGCCAGTGTCGTTAAGGCCCATGTTACTTAGGTTTGCTCATGAGGGACACCCAGGCATGACTGCAACAAAACGCAAGTTGAGGGAGCAATATTGGTGGCCGGGGTTTTGATTGTGAAGTCGATGAGCTGGTTCGTGCACGTGTGCCCAGTTCTTTGGCAGATAAGAACAAGCGGACAGTGGTGCAGCCTCTCACTCCCCTCCCCTATCCAAAGTCTCCTTGGGCCTGGCTTGGTCTTGACATCATCGGTCCTGTGAACACTCTATCCCCTACTGCTCCTCTTTATGGCATTGTAGCCATTGACATGTTTACTAGTTGGCCAGAGGTTGTCATGCTTAGGAAGGTGGACACTTCTGCAGTCATTAGTTTTCTGGAGTCTCTGTTCATTAGAGAGGGGTCCCCCTTGTGTGTGATTTTGGACAATGGGGTTCAGTTTACTTCTTTTGAGATCACTTCTTTTTTCAAGAAGTGGGGTGTGGAGCACAGATGCTCTTCCGTGTATCACCCACAGACCAACAGAATGGTGGAATGCTTTAATAGGGTTTTGAAAGAGGCTATTCAGCTGTCTATTGCCTCCAGGCTTTCTTGGGAGCATGAGCTGGCCTCTTACCCCTCTTCTCCCAATTCTCTGACTGTGGTCTCTCCTTTCTCCCTTACATGTGGGAGGTTTCTGGTGTCCAAATTTTATCCCTCCTGGGTTCGTCCTTTCATTTTGCCGCAGGCTAATATGCAGAAGGAGTCTTTGTACAAGGAAGCATATGTATTTAGGTTTAATCTCCTACATCGTACTAAGCCTAGTATTATTTCTGTGCGGTAATGGGTGAGGTTTTGTAAACCTTCATTGGTTCCGAAGGGCCTATCCAAATTTTCCTTACCAAAGCGTATCATTAAGGTCTCCAAGCTTCTGTTTGGCTGGAGGGTTGGTCCTGCTGGAACAAGAGTGCTCTCATCCTGTCCCCTGCCCTTCCGCTTCTTTCCTCTGGGGATCTTCCAGATGAGCTCTTGGATTCTGACACAGATCATGCTCCTTCCATCCCTTTGCCGGCTTCTCCCAGGCATTCTTCCAAACCTCGTTCCAAGCCCCGCTGGCTCCGTGATTTCATTCCTTCCTGGTCTGAAAAGGGGGAGTGTTCTCCCTGCCTTCTCTGATTTTTTTCTTTCGAAGAGCAAGGATATGTTCCATCCGGCCTTCTTTCTTTTCCCCTCTCCTCCCGTCTTCCATTCTAGATTCTTACCTGTGGATCCTTTCTTTTCCTTGTGTTCTGGCTCCGGCAGTTGGCTGCTGGTTGTCCTAGAGTCATGTCCTGTTTACCTCTGCTCTGTGCCAATAAAGGCCTTCCCGCTATTCCTGGGTCCTGGCATAAGTTTCAAGAAGTGGGTCTGTGTGGATACATTGTGCACTGTTTGCTGTTTGTTGCCCCCCTAATATATACAAATAAATCATTTCTTAATTACTGTGTCCTAGAGTCACCTGCTTTTAGATCCTATAAATTAGCCAGCTACCTCTTTTTTTTGCGCGCCTGTGGTAACACTGCCCTGCTATCACTGTTGATCTTGTTAGACCTTATTAGTATACACCACTACTCAAGGTGGTGGCCTTGACCCTATGAAATTCCCTCCCCAGCGCCCAGAGGGCTGAACCATCTTACTGGTGCTTTTGTCAAGCCCTCATGACCACCCTGTTTATCTGACTTATTTGGACTCTGTAACCTACTTGACTTGAACTCACTACCTCCAAGCTCTGCTTAATGACTTGCTTTTGTTTTATTCTCTGCTGGCACCCAGATGCCTTCGGGCTTGAGCACGATACAAATTAAATATAATGTCCTAGAGTCACCAGGTTTTCTCTGGGCTTCTGTGGTTCCACTGAGCCCTTGTATATTGTTGTTCACCTACTAAGGTCCCCCTTGCATATAAAAATCACCCCTTAATTACCCTACCCTTGAGCAAGCCACTTTCTGTCATGTAACAGAGCCAGCGTCCTCCTCCTGGGGCTCCTGTGGTTAAACAGACCCATACTGGCCCTCTCTTAATGTTAGTTACATGCAGGGACCCTTCATTTACATTCATCCCGACATGGCACAGCTGTGTCTCTTCTTAGGCCCTCTTAGTCTACACTAACCCCTTAGTCGCCCAGTCATTGAGTCACCTATTTTTCTCTGGGCTTCTGTCAATTAACTATCTCCTGCTGGCTCTCTCTTGGCATACTAAGATCTCCCTCCTCTAGTGTACACAAATCACCATTTAATTCCTGTGTCCTAGAGTCACAAGCTTTTTGTCCTGTAACAGAGCGAGCTGCCTCTTCCTTAGGGTCTTGTAGTTATACTAGCCTATGCCAGCTCTCTTTTAGAGTGAGTTACATGCAGGGACCCTTTACTTACATTGAGCCTTACACGGCACAGCTGTGTCTCTATGGGCTCCTGTAGTTACACTGGGCCCTGGGAACACTCTGTCGAACTTATGAGACACCATTAGAAAACACTTACCCTTATAATTGCCCTGTTCAAGAGTCATCTGCTTTTCTCTGTGCTCCGGTTGTTACACTGGGCCTTCTGACTCTCTCTTGGTCTACTCAGACTGCCTTATTATGCACAACCTCTTAATGACCCTGTCCTAGAGTCCGCTGATTTTGTCTGGCCTCCTATTCTTACACAGAGGTTTGTTGGCTCTCTGCTGGTCTACTCAGACCCATTTTATGCACATTAACCTCTTCACTGCCCTGCCTCAGAGTCAGCTGCTTTTCTGTGGGCTTCAGTGGAGATACTGTGCCTGCGAGCTCTCTGTTGGCTTATTTAGTTCTTCTGTAGCATATGCAAATCACCCCTTAATTGCCCTTCCCTAAAGTCGGATGTTGTCTGACCTGCAACAGAGCCAGCTGCCTCTTACTTGGGCTCTTGGGCAGACACAGGCGCCTGACATCTCTATTTCAGACTTAGTTACATGCAGATACCTTTTAAATAAATTAATTCCTACATTGCACATCCGTGTCTCCTTTGGTACTCATATATACACTGGCCCATACAAGCCCTCTTTAATAGTTATTTACACAGAGGAATCCTTTATCTACATTGATTCCTACAGGGCAAAGTTGTCTCACATGAGCTCTTAAAGTTTTACTGCCCCATACTGGCTCTGATGCAGGGAACCTGTTAACACCACTTTTGTAAATACAGATGCCCCACAGTTCTAGCCCAGATCATGCAACATCTCACAGAACTACAGTCAACAGCACAAGTCCAACCCCAAATAGTCAAGAACCAAAACACTTCTACAACAGCGAGAGATCATGCCTTATTTTGCTTGACTGTTAAGGACTGACACTTGAAGATCCCCTGAAAGGATAAGTCCCACCCAAACAACCACAAACTCTAAACTTTGAAAAGGCGATGAAACTTTCTCATTTAGTTATAAATCTAAACTAAGAGAAGACTATGAAACATGATCAATTATCATACAATACAGAAAGAACACATGGCATATGTTTCATTTGCAATCGACGTGATAGTTTGCATGCTTCTTAATCAGTTTTGCGAAAGAGCAGGAGCAAAACAACCAGCTCTTTGATTAACATCTCTGCTGTAAGACACTTAGCCGTGCACATCACTAATTTTAAATAGCATTCGTTGCACTGATACTTGGTTTTCCACAAATGCATTTCAGATACATATGCGTACGGTGCGGCGCAGTGGCCTTTTCACAACGTCATTAAAAAAACAGATTCCAGCACAAGGGGGAAAGTTACTTTTCAGTGTTGTAAGTTCTGCAATTCCAGCCCTAGGCTGCCGCTGTTTACTAAGTGTTGGTAAGAAAGCTTGCTGTAGGCCTTGCCATTAATGTGACTGTCCTGATTGAAACTGTTGTGGTTCCACATCTTGACAACATCCTCCTATTTGCTGTTGTGGTGGAGCCTGTTGGAGTCATCAAACTTGGGCTAGAATCCACACTACAGTCAAACTGAGTTATTACAAGATTAACATTGGCAAATAAATCCACAATTTCACAATTTAGTCAAAAGCTCTGATCCTGTGACCCTCTCTGATGTTTGATTAAGGGGAAAGGGCTAGAACAACGTACAGCCTGTAACGGCCTCCTCCTATCCCCTTACAGCCGTTCCGATCCTCACCAATAATATACTGTAGCCAAAGCTATTTACTATTGTTTATGTTTATTTATTCATAATTATCAGTATAGACACATTGCAATTAAACAGTAAATGATAAAAGAGTTTCTACAAAACCAATGTGTTATATCGAAATCTGCTCACAGCCATTTACATGGTACCGAAGGCTGCTAGATTATGATAACAATGGTTCAATAGTTTTAGCTTTAGTCATCTAGTTATTGAAAAATGACTAAATGAGTTAAAGTTCACCTAATAAACCTGGAATGTATTTAGCCAATGAGTAGAAGAAATATTTGTCCATAAAGGTGAACTGATGTCAGTGATGTTTTACAGTATACAGGGTACGTTGTTCTAGCATTGAATCCCAACTTAAACTAACAACGGCCACTGCAGGGTTTCAGTGTGTGTGATTAGTTGCAAATAATGAACAGTATATATTACACCAATAAAAATACTAATATTGTGAGGGGACATCATAGCCAGGCAAGCAACCCTTTCACAACGATCATACAGAGGCTACATTAGGCAATCTGACCCCATGTTACCAGAAACAGAGCTTGCTGGACCCCCTTCACTGTGGCCTTTTAGGCAATGGAACTGCATTGTGTCGTGGCCCCCTGCTACTACTTGAATTGTTATATTGCTTTCATATCTTGCTCAGTTCTACAAGAGGTTCTGTTCATCCGGTTGTTGTGATAAAGGAAAGGATTGTGACATGAAAGGGCCACAATTGCCCAGTTTGCAATGGAGTTCTCTCTCATATGTGCAGCGTTGTGAGAATCCTGGGCGCAAGGAGGCGCCCTTTGGAGAGCGCCATGTTCATTGTTGAAGGTTTTAGCAAAGTGGACGTTAATAGCAGTTTTGTTAATGTCATTATTTTACCATATCAGCAAGGTGATGGAAATGGCTGGGAGGTCAGAGCTGGCCACGCGGCCCAGAACTTCCACGAGTGCCGGTGTTTGCTGGGCCCCTAGAGATTGTCAGAGTTGGGGGTTGTTATAAAGTGGGATTTTGATTGTTGCTTGGAATCTGTCTCTGGCACCATAGCTTGCAGGTGACTAGAAGATACCAATTTACCCAATGTCACAGTGTCCTCTTGCATATTTCATTCCTTTTTCCTAAGTGGTTGCCTTCACAAATTAATAGAATTTACTCCACTTCGGCTATTAGTCTTTAGGCCTGAATTCAAAAGACACTTCGATACAAGATTTCCTTTCCTAGCCAAGTTTCACTGTTTGGTCCCTGCCTCCCCTCCATGTGCTGGACTGGGTAACTATTTATATAACAGGCTGAATCTGGGGCTTCAGTCATGTACACATGGTAGCAACTTCTGGCTTAGAGCTTGATGGTGCTAACGTTGGCTTCACGGGTGGGCAGTTTTTGTGATCAGCCAAAAGGACAGAGGTTTTGCAGTTTCCATTTTGCATTTTTGCTTTTGAATCCAGAATGCCTTTTTGCCATGTTCTTGGGGTCTCTTATAAATGTTGGGGTCTGTTTTCTGGTGGCATACCCATTCCTGATGCTTTTTATGATCATAGTGATTCTTCTAGTATGTTCTTGTCCCTGTCCCTTCTCTTCAACAACCAGGTTGGATGGTGACACTTTCCTTGTTTGCACATTTTCATAGGGGAATCCCTCTTCCACAAAGGGCCATTTTTTGGCCTAGTTTTTCATCCGTAATCACTTCCAGATTGCACGTTTCACTTGTGTGAGGTGTCCTCAGATTCAACATCCTCACCATGGACAGAGTCAGCCATCACCGCTACAGCCCTTGTTGCTACGCAGGGAACTTCAATCACCTTCCCTCTGGGTCCTTGTTCAAACACTGGGTTTGCCACCACTGTACCCTAGTTCGACACTTCCAGTTTGTAGTGTCATTGGTTCTGTCAGTGTACCCAGGGCCCTAATGCCTCTACTGGAGCTACTGTGGCTATGTTGACACCTCCACTGCTCGGCCATATGATTAACAGATTGTTTCCTGCCCCTGTGATTTCACTGGGCCCCAACACTTGGTCCTAGATTCAGCTGCTTCACCCAAGGCTCTACTCCATCTGCCACAGACAAGGCTGCTCTTATCTAGTGTCAGCTCCCGCTCTACAAACGTCTAACTTACTGACCCTTGTGGTAACAGAGGGCCCTCTCAGCCAAATTTGATATAATTTGATGTAATTTTAAAGTTAAACTACAACAAAATAGAATAATTTACAGCAATGTTTTTTAATTTCAGTCTTGAATTCTGTCAGTCTATCCAAAAGAAATAGAAAGCCAACATCCCAGCCAGGGCTGCTGTTAGACAGGGCCCTTTGATGCCTTGTCTGCTCCATCTTGGAGTGTCTGAGCTCTCACAGAGGACCTGTGATTGTACTGGGTGCTTCTCTGCCCTCTGCTTCCATTAGATTTAGTTTGCCAGCTGGACAACTCCTGTATTCATTTTGTGTCATTTGTTTTCCCGAATGCTCACAGATTCAGTTTTTACTCTTGCCCTCCTGTTCTTGATTTTCTGTTGGCCATATTGGGATCCTTCATTCACAGACGAGCATCTCTGTTTTCATAGGAGATTATATAGATGTCCAGGCATGAAGCAGAGGACTTCTTCACGTAGGCCTTGAGGCATTTGGCGTCCCTGTCTGGTGGAAGAACTGGGAATGTTCGACTGAACAGTCACAGCCTGAACCACTAGGCTGTACAGCAAAGGATGGACATGTTCAAATGCCGGGTCCCCAGGAGGGGCCTTGTATTTTCAGGAAAAGTTTGCTTCAACCACGGAAATACTGCTGAGGTGCTCCCAGAGCCCAAGGATCAGCTCGGTTAATGCTCAGCTAAAGGGCAGAGCTGCTGCCATTTTAGCCTCAGGCTCAGCCAAGATATCAGTAAGGACATGAGTAGTCCTCTCTAGGGCAGGGAGCACGAACCCTAGAATGTGTGTGTTGTGTTTCAAAACATGCCAGTAACCAGCCTCCTGTTTGGGGTAAAAGCCAGGATTCTGGTCTGCCAATTTACGGTCTGGGGGAGTGTCAAGGCCATTGGCATCAGCCAAATGATCATGGATGGTGTGGGTTGGACCTCTGCGAATGGGTACTAAACCAGACCTTCCCTCTCTCTTCCTGTTGCTGTCCCCAAGAATGTCCATAACATAAGGGGAAGCAGACAGCGCCCCACCAGAACCCGACCCCGCAGGGCATGGGGAGCAGAAGGGTATGTGACCCCAAGAGGGGCCTTCCCTCCATCTTGCAGGGGTGAACTCCGGGAGCAGATCCGCAAAGATCACCCTTTAACATATGTGGGTGGACACCCGGGTCAAGCCTGACCCAAGGGGGCACCACCCTGGTATCAGCCTCCCTTATCACTGGAGCCCCCGGAGGCGGGCCCCCGTGCAGACCCGAGCCCAGAGATGCTGGTGCCAGGGAAAGAGGGAAAGACACAGAGGTCATAAGTCCTTGTGCAGGGTGACCGGCCCAACCATGGGTGTCAGAGAGGGAGGAAGGCAAGTCAACAAATCCTGCAACTGGACCCTAAACTCTTCTAAGGTAGGTGCAGGGGGCACCTGAGGGGGGTCAACCTGAGGAGGTGGTTGAGAATCCAACCCCCGGGGGAAGATCTCAGGCATAATTAACACTCATCCTGCACAGGCTTCGGAGTATGACGCAGCGGGGAACGGGATCAGTGCTGTTGGGAGGTGGAGGAGGACTTTGAAGACCTGGAATGGCGATGCTCCCAGGACCTTGTGCGAAGGGGGGTGGAGGTTAGGCCTGATAGGTTGCCAGACAGGCGGTGATGATGTCTCGATGACTCCTATGGAGACCACCGAGGAGATCTCCGGGATGAACGCTGAAGAGAAGCCTTCAAGTGGTGTTGGTACACTGGCCCTCGCTCCTTAGTCTTTGCGGTGCTGCTCGGTTCTTTTGACCACGGACACGATGCCACACACTGCCGAGGGGTCGAAGACTTACCTTTCTCATGGGACTCCAGTGACCACACCACAAGCTTGTTGCAATGAGCCTGTAAGGTCTTGGGCTTCATAGCCTGACAAGACTTGCAGTCGTCGATGTTATGTTTGACGCCGAAGCACCACAGACATTGAGGATGGAGGTTGGTGACTGACATCGTCCTGTAGCACTTGTGGCACTGCTTGAAGTCGTGGGCCGGGAAGGACATTTTCTGCACAGAAAACGTAGGCCCAAAAAAGTAAATCGAAATTTTCTCAAGAGGAAAGACATTCCTAGCTCTCTAGCGGCTGGAACATGGAAAAGAAGGAACTGACGGTCGTTCTGGTGCATGTATACTGTAGAGCAGCTAACGCCATCTCCGGCACGGCACCCGAGGTCGATTGCATCCTATCGGCAAGCGACGCCGATGTCGTGCACCAGCCTCCAACCCCGGAAGAGGGGGTTCAGAAAAAATCTTCACTCTCCCACTGGAACCAGTGTGATCACGTGGTTCATGATGAGAATTTTAAGAACCCACTATTCACTAGAAATGGAAGGCGCCAATCCCAATTATTTGAAAAGAATCAACTGCTCAAAAGTATAGCGCCATTAGTGTTAACTGAGTTTAGCACGCTAGTCTAAGCTCAAGTCTGTCAACGTTTTTGGTAGTTTTACAAATGGGTTCATTGACATTCAGGTACTCAATTCCAGTAAAAAGCTGGTACCTTCTTGAGGTGAGTGAGTATATGTTATCTTGATGTCACCATTTATATTTATTTAAATAGTGAATGGCTGTGGCTTCAACTGGGGCAGCACATATTCTAAAGGCCTCCCTGTCAGACCTAATGCTGACAGCAGCTTTTGAAGGAGTTTTGGGAAACATTTTTAGAACATTTTAAAGGATATTTTGAGCTATTTTATGATACATTTCTGCATATTGAGGTATTTTAAAGGAGTAATTTGTGGAATTTTTGTATTTAAATAGTATTTTGTGATATTTTAAAGATTTTTGTTTGTGGGGTGTTTTTAGAACAGTTAATTTTAGGTTATTTTTAAAGTTTGGCGATTATTACCCTGGAAGCATTTAAGAGTATGTGCTGTCTCTATTGAGAGCCACTCTGCCAGTTCATCCCATTGGAATTTACTAATTTTGCTCCAGCAAAGGGCTATTCTAGGGGCTAGTGGGTTCCCAGAATTCTCGTCATGAACCATGTGATCACGTTGGTTCCAGTCAGAGAGTGAAGATTTTTTCTGAGCTCCCTTTTCCGGAGTCAGAGGTTGGTAAACGACATCGATGTCACTTTTTGACAGGATGCAATCGACCTCGGGCACCGGCAGATGGCGTTAGATGCTCTGCAGTATATATGCACCAACATGACCCCCTGACGTTGTTCCTTTTTTTCCACGTTCCAGATGCTAGAGAGCTAGGAAGCCCTTTCTCTTTGAGAAAATTTAGATTGTGTTTTTAGGCCTACATTTTCCGTGGAGAAAATGACATTCCTGGCCAACGGCTTCAAGCGGTGCCCTACGTGCCACGGGATGATGTCGGTCACTGACCCCCATTGGCGATGTCTGTGGTGCTTGGGCGTCGTACATAACATCGATGACTGCAAGTCTTGTCAGTCTACGAAGACCAAGACCTTACGGGATTGTTGCAACAAGCTTGCGGTGGGGCTGTCAGAGTCCCATGAGAAGGGTAAGTCTTAGACCCCTCGGGATCACACAGTGCTGCATCCTTGGTCCAAAGACTTGAGCGGCACCATGAAGACTACAGAGCGAGTGCCGGTGTGCTGACACCACTTGGCAGCTTCAACTCAGCATTTACCCCAGAGCTTTCCTCAGAGGTCTCCAGAGTCATCAAGACATTGTCACTTGCTGTCTGGTGACCCATCGGGCCTGACATCCACACTTCCTTGTGCGAGGTCCTCGGAGCATTGCCATTCTGGGTCCTCAAAGTCTTCTTCCACCCCCCCGATGGCACTGATCCCATTCTCTGCAGCTTCGTACTCCGATGGCTGCTCAGAATAAAATGTAACCCCACCTGAGATCCTCGACTGCCACCTCGGGTCGACCCTCCTAAGGCACTCCCAGCACCTACCTTAGAAGAGTTTAGGGTCCAGTTACGTGATTTGTTGGCTCACCTTCTGCCCCCTTTGATGCCGATGGTTGGGCCCATCACCCCAACATCGGGACTTACGACCCTGGTGTCTTTCCCTCCTTCCCTGGCACTGGTGTCTGTGGTCTCGGGTCTGCATGGGGACACTCATCCTGGGGCTCCCATGACAGGGGAAGCTGATACCAGGGTGGTGGTACCCACTAGGTCAGACTTGTCCCGGGTGTCCTCTCAGATATCTTCAAGGGTGACCTTTGTGGATCTGCTCCTGGGGTTCAGCCCTGACACTCCAAGGGAGGGCCCCTCTTAGGGTCTCACGCCCTCTACTTCCTCATGCCCTTTGTGGTCAGGTTCTGATCAGGCGCTGTCTGCTTCCCCATATGGTATATACATTCTTGGGGTTAAGGTCTTTGAATGAGAGCTGCACCTTTGCTCACAACAGTCACTTCACAAACTTGTGGAGCACCTGCCAGGGGAATGCAGATGGGAGCTCCCCATCTGGTTTCCGAGGGCTTGGAGATGGCTAAGCAGAGCTTAGTCTGTGGCCTGGACATAGCTCACTCCATTGGTCATGCCATGGCCACTTTGGTATCCATGTGGAGGCATGCATACATAGATACGTCCCACTTCTCCCCAGATGTACAGTCCAAACTTTTGGACATATCGTTTGATGGTGAGCACCTCTTGTGCGAAGGCAGATGAGGCTCTGGAACGTTTCACTACCACACACACTATGGCACTGAAACTGGGGTGGCCTGAATCTGCTGCAAAGAAGTTTTCTTTTTGAAACAAATGTTCTTGGTGTCAGAAAGGTCAGGTTCAACCTACATAAAAGCAGCTGCTCCAGAAGCAGCTTCTGCTGCCTTCCAGAGGCCGTAGTAAGGGTCAACAACAGCCTGGCTCAAATAAGGTTACCCCTGCCCCTCAGCAGTCATCTTGACTTTCTCTCTGTCTTCCATCCCACCCCAGTGGGGGGGGGGGTCGGATGTTGGGGTTTGTGAGGAGATGGGAGGAGATCACCTCAAACTGTTGGGTCCTCCAGATCATTCGGTCGGTGTACTGTCTCCTGTTTTGGATCAGACCTCACCCTTCCTCCCCATCCCCACGATGAAGCAGTGAGACCACATGTCTCTCTGACCACATTGGGAGTGTTCAACCGATGCCCATCCCCCACCAGTAGTACTTGCGCTACTTCTTGGTTCTGAAGCAAGACATTAATCTCAAGTGAGGCTTGACGTGAGCAAATTCCAAATAGATGACAACAAGAATCTTGAGAGAAATTTGTCAGGTGCACATTTCGTGAAGATGAACGCATGAGTCTCAGGTGAGGCTTGCTGAAGGCCAGGTTTTAAGGCAATGAAGATATTATTCTTGTGCAAGACTTACAAGGTGCGCATTTCTTGGACATGAAAACATGGATTTAGAGCTACGTTTGCTGCTAGCAGATTTCATGGAGATGAACACATTCGTCTTGATTGAGGCTTGTGAAATGTGCATTTCAAGGGGATGAAGACATTGAATCAGAGCAATGTTGGCTGAAATGCAAGTTTCTTGGAGATCAGTAGTCGGTGCCAGGATCACCGATGCAGTTGGATAATCACAAATGTTTCTGTTCTGCTCCTGATGGGTTGCGGTGACGAGCTGCCATAATTCAAGGTGCGGTAAATAGTCTATTTCAGGCTCACAATCAAAATATTATGGTGTCTGTGCCAGCCTGATAGTGATTCAAGGTGAGAAAGATACTGAGCCTGTGCCTTCTGCTGCATAAGTTGAACTGATTAAGACAAGAGGCTGAGGAGGAGTCAAAATATGCAGAGCACAAAGGGGTCCATGCCACCTAAAAATAGGTTGTGGTGCTAAAGATGAAGGGTCTTTGCCGGCTTTTTATTTGCCAAGGTGGTAAAGACAAAGGTCTGTACCAGGCTCACCATTTACCAAGTCGTTGATAACAAAAGTCCATGCTGGGTTCCCCATTAGCAGCGGTGATGGAAAACTGAGTGTCAGTCAAAATGCTAGAAGATTAGGATTTTATTATCCTGCCATGGGCTGAGGTGCCTGAAGAGAGAGCAACTGCCACAGGAGGTGATGAAGATGAGGAATCCATTTGGCACTTGTCAATAGGTGAGGTTTTGAAATACTAGTAGTATGTTCCTGGTTCGCTAAGTTTGTTGTAGACAAGGGCTCAGGCCCAGACTACCGTTGTGTCTGCAGCAGCAGTGGGATTCCTTGCTCCTGTCTTATTTCTGGATGGAGTTTTGGTGGATAGTGAAGTTCTTCAGTTTTCTGGGCCTTTGTCTCACTTTAACACTTTTTATGGTGTTGCATATGATTCACCTTGCTTCCATGCATTTCTGCAGCCTTTAAGGTAAGTTTTTATAAGGTGCTGCTGTTCGTAAAAAAGTAGGATTAGAGGGAATAGGACATCATCATCCAGTACATCAAGGACGTGGAAAAATGCACAATAACCAGGTGAGGAGAAATGTACAATTGATAAAATTCACATTTCCCCGTACAGCTGTCCCAATCTTTCTTATTAACATATCGAACATATTTGACCATGTTCTGCATGTTATACACTCTACACATCTATAAGCCGGCTTTGCCGATACCAGTACTAGTGCAACCAAGAAATGATATCAAAAGCACATGTTCTTAAAAAATATTCAGATTTCAAATTAATGAATTTATGAAGCTAACTAATCTATCGTTTAATTACAAATGAAAACATTAATTACAGAATTATTTGCAAAATAATTTTTCCTTTTTGAACCACATCAAACTCATTTGCAGTATTCTCAACATTCTGCACATACATTAAAGGAGGTACATTCACCAGGAGATCGCGAGTGAAATAAGAAGCCTCTCCATATGCTTTTTTTTGTGTTTACGCTGGAGCCTACAGGTTCACTTTTAGAGCCAACCACATCACCGGCACCCCTATGTTTAGACTGGTAACTGCATAGTTCGGTCCCAGAGCTAAGGTGCATTATTTGGGCTGTCGTGTATATATGAGTCCATGTTGACACTCGTGTAAATTGAGTCAATTCTGTGAGAACATTTTATGCCCTTCCCTCCATAGTTGTAAGAGTTGGCTTTTTCTTCTTATTGGGCGAAGTGTCTTTAAAAGTCCACATGTCTAAGTACATAAGTACTGAGAAACCGACAACTCAATTTTTTTTTAAATTAAGAAATGATTGAGTCAACAGACAAAATCAGATTTTGAATCATAATACATTTTAAAACAGAAATAGTAAAATTATAAAAATTGTGAATTCAGTGATACATACTCTTTGTTTTGCTAGGGTTATGAATTAGGTCTCCTCTGTGGGGAGCAAAACTTTTTGTTCAGATGTGTGAATGTACAGAAACATTACCATATGCTGGGGCAAGGCATCTCTGTTAAGAACGTCTACTGATCACATTGTGCCAACAGCAGAACTTGTATTAACTGCTATGGTCTGATGCTGTGTTGTTTGTACACAAAAAATGTATGAGCAAAATATGCAGCTTTATGGAAATAAATCAACATAAATAACGAAGGTTCTTCAAAGGTGCATGTATAGACTAATCCCAATTAGTTTCCTCATTTTATTGGACCTAGAAATTCTCATGCTTGCATTGTGAAACAGTCATTTTAGATATTGGCCGTCACACACCTTTTGCTTAAATCCAAAGAGGGCCCCTTTGGAAGCACTCCCTTTACCTGCCCATTCAGTGAGAAACACATAGTTGGACAATAATGTTATCCATTAAGTTTGAGTGGGAAAGGTAAGCATTTTGTCGCGCCTGTGATATTTGGATACTGTTGAGGCAATGCCCAAGGCGAGGTTCTCTTATTAAATGGCATTGTCAATTTTTGTTCTTGTTCTCCAATCCTTAAATATTTCACCCCATCAAACTGTTTTATAGTCATTTCTAGTGGTTCGATAAAGAGGTTGAACAGAATTGGGGAATGTGGACATCACAGCCTGGTTCCTTTCTTTTTCTGGAAATGTTCAGAGAGGCATTCGTTAGTCAATACTCTTGCTGTTCATCCTTTATATCGCTCCATCAGATTATCCATAAACTTGCATGGAAAG
>JASBQN010022178.1:1331-15401 GCA_030265015.1 Desmognathus folkertsi
GTGACTCCCATTAACAGCAATTGGACTTGCACCAGGTGTAAAAAGAGGACACATGTAACTGCTTTGTAAATCAGCCCGTGGGAATCATTAAGCATTGTAGTGGACAGTTCTGCTGCATACATTACACTTACCTGCAGCTCCTCACCAAAAACTCCGAGCTCCTCATCTGAGAATTTTTCCTTTCTCTGACGTGCTCTGTCAGAGGGCTTCCTGCGTGGTATGGTGAGGGTGGAAGCAGCTGGGACAACAAGAGGAGACAGCAAGAGGATGAAGAGGTGTCCGCTCAGACTCCGCTCGTAGCGCCTGTAATGGCAGTCAACAGATTTCTGGCTACCATGTGGGTATTTTGCGCATTGCATCAGCCGGAAATGCAACTGCACACGCGCGATGATGTAATGTACCCTTACCGCTTGCGGTGTGCGGTACGTCACCGACCATCGCATAGGCAAGGGTACATTACCGCGTTTCTTTGACCCTTACCGCACGATAAGTGTAAAGTATGTGGTACAGTACTTTGTTTGTAAATACCGCAATGCCTTTCCCCATTGCGGTATTTACCAATCGAAATAGTCATGATTGTGTGTTGTGGGGTTGGCGGTGTCGGAAAGTACCAAATGCGGTAGTACCGACACCCCTACCGCACAACTTGTAATCAGGGTCCAAGTCTCTTACTCCTACAAGATATGTGAAACCCATTTAGTTAAGCCAGCTGTAATCTAATGGTACTTGACAGCAGAAATATAGTACATCCAGTAGTTGCAGATACATTGCTAACTATTGAAAAAATTGGAGTTGACCAGTAGGATTACATGTCAGCATCAGGCTTATTAATCAAACAAAATGTATCGCAGATCCTATTAGGCGGAATAACCTCCACCTCTTCAGCCATCCTCCACTTCGTGAAAAGTCAAGTAAACCATTACAACTAACATCGCTGAGGAATGACTACACACTATTTTCTAGACTCTACATTGCATCACATCTACATAATGGAGTTCTGGATGACAGGCCTAGTCAGCAGGCAGTAGAAGAAATGCTGAAGCCATTGGAGAGATTTGTAGTTTTGCAATATGATCATACCAGCAGCGATGAACATGTTAATGAGGCAAGATGCACTTGTTCAGCATACAAAAAGAGCTGTCTACAAGACTGGTTACTTCTGGGCCCAAATGGTGGTTGTAACACCACAGCTTCCGTCGCCAAGTAATTAGGGGTGGATGGGAAATATCCAGAACAGCCCTACCAAAGGCTATGCAAGCTTGCAGGGAACTCTTACGTTGTGGCTGCAAAAAAGGCTGCACACAACAGTGCAAATGTAGGAAGGCTGCCCTCTAGTGTACCGCTCTTTGTACTTGTGGCGCTCTTTGTACTAACTGAAATAAGTGGGGAGGTAATTATCAATAATCTGTTTGAGAAATAGTATAAATATTCCTACAATAATGAACAATAGCATCAAAATCAGTAAGACACTGTATTTGCATTACATAAACATCAATCAGTAATTGTTAATGGTTTTGTTTTTCTTCCCTTGACTAAATCAATGAATATCTACAAAAAGTAAGATACCTAAATGACAACTAGTTGCCATTTTTTAAAAAAGGCTGCCAACTTTGTTACAGGAAAAATCTGAGATTTCCTCCTAACCAGAAATGTTCATTAGGGTGTGGTCTAAAAGTGTGCCAAAATGAATGGTTTTATCATCAAAAGCACGATTGTTTGACTTATCTGTAGTACTACAAGGACAAAATGAACAATATATGTGAATTGCCAACCCTGCTCAGGGTTGGGGGGAGGAAATACCTGATTTAGATGCTGCCATGTTTGGGGGCTCTGGCAATATGGCAAACTGTGCCCTCCTGCGGGGTGCTTATTGCCTGCATGGGCTGCGAAATGAAGACGAAATATGCTCATGCCCAAAGATTTCAAAAAGAAAAGCTAAGCAGTTGGAGTAGTCCTTGTAGGTCTAAACTTGTATTTTAATTTTTATTTGTATGTGTAGAATTCCTTTTCCCAAAAGAAAATAACTTGCAAACAAATATGCAATAAAGAAATTGCTCCCCGCTTTGTCCGCACCTTGAACGCTTTAACCTCATGTCAGGAGTCTCTCCTGCGCCCGGAGTAGACTTGATCAGGAGTCTCTCCTGCGCCCGGAGTAGACTTGATGCCCTTGCCACCCACTATCACACAATGCATAGTGTGCCTGTCTCGTTCCCCCGCCTCTATGTGCCAGCACTTTGCACAATGTCGAACCTTTTTTTTAAAAAATCGTACAGCTGTGAGTGCGTGCTGCTGTGTTTTTTAAAAGGATCTGCTTTCATTTCAGTATTTCTAGCGCTTATCCCCCTGTGCTATAAATGTTGAGGGGTGTACAGGTGTTATATATTTTCTGGCGACCCATGGGATTCTGCGACCTGGAACCTTCGGGAGTGATGTATTCCCCGAGGGGAATTAGCATGTCCTACAGTGGGAATAAACACTGATCTGGTGATAGTGCAACAAAATGCCTTTATTGTTACCGCACGCACAACAGGCAGCAACCAACTGCTAGACCCGAGGCATTAGCCCTCAACATTCTACAAGGCATGACCATTGCAGAGGGGACACTGGGGATTGGAGGGGACACCCCTGAAATGTTGGGAAGAAGGGGCTGGCACAGGGCTACTTGCAACATTGTTATTTGGTTTTACGATCTTGTTTTGCCCCCGTTGTGAGTCTGTCTCCGTTTTGTACTGCGCTGTTGGTGTGCTCTGAGGCCCGTGGGCGATGAGCACGTAAAACAAGTTTATGATTTGATTTGATTTGATTTGAGGGCACCAGCACAACATTGGGATACCACACTTCTCCCTCCCTTATGCAGGGAAATCCAGAAGAAGGTGCAATAGTATTAACATAACATTTACGGAGGCTTTTGCAAAGAAAAACAGTTTCACGTGCTTATTACAAAATGGAACCAACATATTCCAAAACGATATCATCTTCCCCCTTTGGCTTTTTCACAGGTCGTTTTCCCTTCCCAGCTTCCTCCACACCATTTGCACCCATGCTGTCTCGCACACTGAATCTTTCCCCTTTTTGCAGACCCTTCCTACGTCCGTCTGAAAAGACACTTTCTTCCACAGCCGGTTCTTGGAGACCATCACCATGCACCACACTTTCCATTCCTTCCTGGCCACCTTTCCCTGATACACCTGAAGGTGACCTATGCAATCCGTTTCCTCTGTGTGCGCCATGGAAGTCGACTCTTCACTCAACTCTATTTCCTCTACTATAACATTCAGAAACCTTCACAACCCTGTCCCTGTTTCACCTTTTCCAATCATCCAATTCTACCCATTTCTGTTTCAGTATGACAACCTTTTTTGGGTCCTAGTACTTGGATACACCTTTCTTGACCGGATCTGGCTTCATTACACACACCCAGTCATGTTCCTCCAACAGCCTTCCTTACCTGGCCCTACTATTTCTTCACTTCTACGCACTCCGGGTATGTTTCTTTCCTCCTCATTTTCACCACCCGTTTGATCACTCTTCCTTCCACCAGTGGTGGTCACACCTGCACTGGTTAGATTCATCCATGCTGGTATGAATTTAGAAACAGGTTCCCTTCCACGCATCTCCCTAAGTGGACTTAGACCAGTTGATTTTGTGAGGGTACATCTGTAACTCAACAACATTTCCTGTATCATTCCCTCCCATTCACGGCCACTCGACAATGCCAATTGTAGAGTTTCTTTCACAACTCTATTGAAACGCTTCACAACTCCATTACTCATTGGATGGTAGAGTATGGTGTAGACATGTTTAACTGCAATTTCAGCCAAAAACTCTTCCATTTTTCTTCAGTACAACTGTACACCATTGTCTGTGACTAAGTAGGCGGGAGCACCCTCCCTGCCGAACACTTCTCTAAGCCACACCACCACCGCTTCAGTGGTCACATCAGTGGTGAACTTTACTTTATGCCACTTTGACCTCAGGTCCATCATCACACACCGGTACACAGGCCCTGACTGCAGCACATCGATTAGCCCTAGTAAATCCATAGCAACTCTTTCCCACACATTCTCTGGAATTTCTAAATTTCCTGGTGCTGTTCTCCTCAAAACTTTGGACTTATCGGCTTTGTTACAAGCATGATACGCTCGTACCATCTCCTCCACCTGGCGATTGAGGCCTGGCCACCAGAACATGCGCCTCAATTTTCATTTCATCACTGTCATCCCCCCAAGACCGTCATGCGCACACTCCAGCAACCTTCTCACCAATTGTGTGGGAGGAATACACCTTTCCCCCTTCTCAGAAACGCTCCATCATAGCTTACCTCGTCCCTTAATGCCCAGTAATTCGTCACCTCACCTGTTAGCCAATTTTTCTTCAGCCAACCCTTCAGCACTTAACCACACACCTCACTCAGGACATCAATTTCCATTTCTTTGATCCATTCCGTTTTTGTGATGGCATACCTTTCAAATTCTCTGCCTCCTTTATCACAACCTCTTTCTGGACAATATCCATTCCTTATTCAACTGGCTCATCTAACCCTAAAGGTAACCTTGACAGTGAGTCTGCATATGTATTACTTTTCCCTGGGACGTACTCCATTCTGAAGTCGAACTCTAGCATTCATGCATACCACCTACTGATCCGAGGCGTGGCCCTCCCTGCACCCTTCGTCGAAAATAGATCTAGCAGTGGTCTGTGATCTGTTCTCAGGATGAACACATCCCCCCACAAATATGTTCTGAAATGAGCAGCGCACCACCAGCACGCCATCGCCTCTCTTTCAACGGTGCTATATCGTCTCTCACAGATTGACAATGTTTTGGATACAAAAGCTACCACAACTTCAATCCCTCACTACTCTGGCACAGAATCGCCCCAAACCATACGCACTCACAACAATCATTAAAATACATTTTAACCTGGTGTCAAACGTGGCCAATGGTGGTGTGCACTTGCAATTTCTTTCTTAATTCTCGGAAACCATCTTTGGCACTCCTCTGACCAATTATATCTTACATTCTTTCTTAGCAGTTCCCTCATGGACCTGACCTTGTCTGAAAAGTGGAGCACAAACTTACTATAATATTCAATTAGGCCCATGAACGACCTTATTTGATCTTTATCTTTAAGCCTTGGTGCTTGGACTAAGGCATCAATCAAACCCGGTTTTGGCGATATGCCATCCCTTGAGATTCTGTGACCCAAGTATATTTCATTTCTCACAGCCACATGACATTTTTCTCTCTTAACCTTTAAACCACTCTCACTCAAGCATACCATAGCGTCGCTCAATCTTTCATCATGTGCCTCTCTCTTGCATGCACCATCTTGGTGCATGCAAGAGAAAGAGAGTCATCTTGGAAGTAAACCATGTCATCTTGGAAGTAAACCACTCCCTTTTTGTTCCTCAATATATTCTGCATGGCTCTTTGAAACACAGATGAGGCTGTGGCTAGCCCAAAGAGCATCCTTTTGCATTGGCAAATGCCTTCCGGTGTAATGAATGCAGTCAAATGTCTTTAATCCTTGTGTAGCACAATTTGATGGTACACCGCTGAGAGATCTAACGTTGTGAACCAGTCCACCTCCTCGAGAGTGGTTATCTTTCCGATATTCGGAAAGGGTGTCTATTGATTAGTATTGTTTTGTTGAGGTCTGACAAGTCAATGCAGAGGTGCAAAGAACCATCCGGTTTGTCAACGAGGACTATGGGCGAAAGCCATAAGGTTGCCTCGACCTCGTCAATCACATCCAGCCTTACTAACTTCTGCAATTCCTGTTTCAACCCTTCCGCTTCCTCAAAGGCACATCCCTTACTTTGAGACCCTTAGGAATGGCTCCTTCCTTTACCCTGATTCTGTGCTGAAATCCCTTCAATTTACCCAACCCTTTATTGAAGACACTTGGGAACTCTCCAGTCTTTCCACCCACTGGTCCACCATTGATAGGACACACTCTCTCCTTCCTGGGACTAGAATCATCCCCAAGGCTCCTTGGTGCAGCCAACACAACAGTGATGACCCTCTCTCGCCTACATATACCCTCCATTTCGTGACGCTTCCTCTAAATTCGAAACTGGCCATGAAATAGCCCATTATGTTGATCGGTACTCCTCTGTAAGCCCTAGGGCTAATGTCGGAAGAACACATTTTTTCCCTGAGGTGACACAAACCTCTTTGTTTATCACACTATATGGGATCTAGAATCTACCATCATCTCGACACCCTGCCCGTCGATGGCTACTCTTACCCGCGGGCATACTAGATCCTCATCTCCCAGCATCAATATTATCCTTTAACCCTACCGGCAAGACTTTTCCCTGTCTGCAGACTAGTCTCCTCCCCCAAAATGGATGCTTCATCTGGCCATAGCCTATCCTGGCCTCTTGCCAGTTCATTCACACTTCCCTTTCTTGTTCTACACATCTTTATAAAATGGTCCTTCTTCCCGCAATTGGTACAGGTCTGTCCTATTCCTGGGCACACCTTAAGGAATGAAAGGTGATCTACAATTGTAGTCGGGCTACAATTGTAGCATGACTTTGGTCTTTCCCCCACAGATTTTATTTTGCTCTCCCTTAACTTCCTTTTTTTGTCCCACTTCTTCCTTTCCTTTTCTTTTACAGCACAAATTTCCTGTAGGGATGCTCCTCCCCTCAGACTCTTCACCCCCATTTTAGATTGTTCTGCTGCTTCAACTATGTCATTTGCCCCGTGCAAGGTTGTCTTTTTTTCCCCCACCTTGTCTTTTTTCTACTATTCTCTTATTTCTCCCCCTCCTGACCCTTCTCTCAACCCTTCTCTTTATTAATATTATTATTATTATTATTATTTAATGGATTTAAGTGCCACACACCCATGGGGCTCCGAGCACTATGCACAGACAAGGAGCACAAATAGTGTTGAAATCAGAGTACGTAACACAATCTTTCTCCTTTTGACTTCGAAAACTACTGACAAAGTCTCTTCTTTTCATTGTACATGTTCTGTACCATCTTCCCTCTTCTTGACTCATCACCTTTTTCTTTTTTTTCCTTTTTTTTTAATTGCAGCACTTTACAGTAAAACGTAATGATTATAGGATATATAGAAAAATTCATGATGATAAACCAAGAGTCGTGACAAGAGAAAAGAGAAAAAAAAATGTATCATAAATCAAAATCCTTGAGTAGTCATATGATTCAAATCATCAATATATGGGCCCCACCAGCGCATAAGCTTATTTATCGAGCCGTTATTCGTCAAGATTGTCTTTTCCAGAAAATATTTATCAAGAACGATATACCACCATTCATTCACTGTGGGTGGATCTGGATCTTTCCATTTTTTGCGATTAATATCCTGGCCAGGATTATTGTCTTATAAGTGAAAATCCTACTAGACAAAGAGGTTGTAACAACTTCGCCTGTGACTATTTCCAGCAAGTTTAAGGCGACCGACTCCTGTGTTATTACAGATAATTTCTGGCTTATTGTTTGCCAAAAATCAGCGATTATTAAGCAACTGAAAAACATATGTATTAATTTCTGGCTTATTGTTTGCCAAAAATCAGCGATTATTAAGCAACTGAAAAACATATGTATTAGATCAGCTTTAGGAAGCTTACATCTCGGGCATTTAGGTATATCATTCAACACCCATTTTAAAAGTCAGGAGTATAATACCAAAAGCTTAAGAACTTTAATACATGTAATCGCTGATTAGTGGGTAACAATCTTTGAGACGCCAGAGTTAGATGTTTGGACAAAAAGTTATACACTAGTTACAGTCATAGGAGGTAGCCTTGAAAGCCAGCGTGTAGACAAGGTCTGAATATCGGTATGTACTCTAACTGTGTTATAATATCTGCTGATTACGCCACGGCCAATATTGGATCTAGCAAAAATTTGTTCTCTTAGCTTGTGTTTGCTCATAATATCGTCTAGGTGTTGTGTCAATATATGTCGAATTTGCAAAAATGTATAATAAGCCCTCTGTGAGAGATTGTATTTGGTTACCAGTTGTTGGTAACATTTCAAATGATTTGAGGAGATTAGTTGATTAACATTATTAATATCTGCCTGCTGCAACAGCCTGATTCCCGTATCATTTGTATCAGGATTTATAGTGTCGATCCGAGTTAATCGAATTATCCTAGGGGCTTTTGTATATTTTCGAATGGCATACCAGTGCCTAGAGTATATTTTCAGACTGGTATACATGATTTTCCGAGTGAATTTATTATCTTTGCCTTTTTCTAGTAATCCTTCTTCTCCCTCCCCTTTGGGAGTTCCCTCCCCATCATCTTTCTCCCCAGTAACGTTCCTGTCTGGCTTGTGACAATCCATCTGCTGCACCCGAGGACCGTCTCAACTTATCTATCATGTTTATTCTCCCTTCCTTATCTTCTCCAAATGTTCAATCTTTCCATTGCTACTGCTTCTTTTCCTGCTAATTTTAAGCATGCTACTATTCTGCCTTTGTTAAAAAAGCCTTCTTTGGACCCTTCATTGACATCCAATTATCGCCCTATCTCTTTGCTTCTTTTCCTCTCCAAATTATTAGAGAGACTTATCTATTCCTGTTTACTCTCTTATCTAAATATTTTTTTTCTGCTTCCGCCTCTTTAGTCTGTCTTTTGGCTGGCCCAGTTTACGGAAACGGCTCTTCTTTCTGTCTCTGATTCCTGACTACCTGCTCGGCACCACAAGCTCTCCTCTATTCTTATACTTCTTGATCTGTCTGCTGCTTTTGATGCTGTCGATCACCTTACTCTTCTCTGCTTTCTCTCTTCGTTTGGTATTTCTGGTTCTGCTCCCTGTTTGTTGTCGTCTTATCTTTCTGAACGTACTTATTCTGTATCATGGTCTGGCTCTCTATCTTCCCCCTTCCCCTCCGCTTTGGGGTTCCTCAAGGACCTGTCCTTGGCCCCCTTCTCTTCTCCATCTATACTTCTCTTTCTGCCTTAGTTTCCTCTTATGGTCTTCTTATTTCTACACTGATGACTCTCAATTATTTATTTCCTTCCCTACTTTTTCTCTGGATATTCACAACAGGATTTCAGCCTGTCTTTCTGCTGTTAAAACTTTGACCTCTCATTTTCTGCATCTTAATTCCTCTAAGACTAAGGTTCTTTATTTTCCCGCTTCTCTGTCTTCTCCTCTTCCGTCTTCTATTTCTTTTCCGCCTCATCTTCTGCCATTTTCTACATCTGCTCAGAAGCTTGGTATTTACTTTGACCCTGCGCTTTCCTTTTCTACTCATATTTCAAATCTTTCTAAATCTTGTAAATTTCAGCTTTTTAATATGCGCAAAATGTGTTCTTTTCTAACATTTTCTGCTGCTAAATTTCTTGCCCTCTCGTCCGTTCTTTCTCGTCTTGACTATTGCTCTTCTCTTTTCATTGGGCTCACTGTGTCTTCTCTTGATTTTCTAAAACTTATTTTTAACTCTACTATTCGTTTCATCTTTAATCTTCCCCCTCGCACTCATGTCTCTCCTCTTCTTATTTCGCTACGCTGGCTTCCTTTGATGTCTCGACTAAACTATTGCTTTCTTTGTATTGTCTTTAAATCTTTTCACGGCCTGGCTCCTTCCTATCTTTCCTCTTGTATTAATCTTTAGACCTTTTTGCGTCCTATACGCTCCTCCAGATCTATGACTCTTGCCTGTCCTAAGCCTCCTTGTGCTTCTTCCATATTTCGTTCTTTCTCTTTACTGGCTCCAAAACTTTGGAGCTCTCTCCCTCTTTCTGTTCATTCTTTCCCCACTCTTGCTCAATTCAAACCTCTTTTGAAAGCTCATCTGCTTCACTCTGCTTTTCCGGATGATTTCCCCTCAGTCTAGGCTTTCTTTTATTGTTCTTCTCTCCATGCTGCCGTTCTGTACTAAATTACTGACAAGGTCATGTTTGCCTATCAGGTGACATTGTTGTCTATTCTATTTATTATTTTCTGTTATAACTTGTACCACTTTTTATAACTTGTACCGTTTTTTATCTTTATGTTCAGCACTTGGGCGTAAGCGCTATACAAATTCAATAAAATAAATAAAGAAGTCTTGTACTTGTAATAACTTTTCCAGTACCTTCATGTTTGAGTTCTTTGTCACAAATTGGTCCCCGGATCATTACATCTGTACTTGCCCCATACTCACATTTTTCAGCAAGTGCTCTTAACGCGGCCACAAAACTTGCTGCTGTCTTCCCTCCCCCCGCACCCTAGAATGGAACTTGTGCCTCTCCACTACTGGCACATACTGTTTTGCCAATGCGGCCACTGTGTTTTTATACAAATCTGCATCACCTGCCTCAGGCGGTGCTACGAGCAAATGCTTTAAGATTTTTTGGCCCTCCTTTCCCAAACAATGCTTCAAAATGGCAACTTTCCTTGCCTCACTGAAATGAACCCCTTCAATTGCCCTTAGATAATTTTTGAACATCTCATACCGCAATTCCCAATGTGTTTCTGGTTCACCCTGTCCCGGATAGAACTTTTCTGGTGGTAACAGCCCTTGCAATGCCATGCCCACTGTTTGCTATGCCCCTGTTTGCCCAGCACCCTCTTTACCCCTTCTCCTTTGTACCTATGCTGCTCTTGCACACTTTCATTCATTCACCTCCCACCACCCCCCATGCGCCTATGCTGCTGTCTCAGGCAAGGTCCCCTTGGTATATACACTCTTTTTTTAAATTTTATTTACTGAAACAGTCTCTTATCAAATTCTGCTGGCCATTCCACCCCTCGGCCTCCTCATTCACCTGCAAGCTGTCACACTTGCATTGACGGCCATGTAGACGTCTGACCTCCCACGCGGCTCTTTCACCTTCCCTTAGTGGCAGGCCACCCCGGCAGCGCCTTGCTCCTTGGAGTTCTCTGTCATCCGACCTCCCTTGCCGGTGAGCTTTCCATGCCTCGCTCCCGAGAGCTGCCAGCGTATGCGCGTACGCATTCCCGCACTTGTTCCTCCTCTTTTTCACCCACGCTGATGCGTATTAACGTGTATGCTGGCTACGCACCAATTGGCCGGGGCTGGCACTGCCCTTTTCCTCCTAACAGTTCCTGGTTCAAGTCCGTTGAATGTTCTGTTGGCCCGCTAAGCGCTCGCCACTGGGGGTACCTGTCTAGTGACAGCAGGCCCCGGTTATTGCCTGTTGTACCGACCTTCCAAAGGTGCCCCTTTTCAATTCTCTGGGGCTGGCTGGGCAGCGACCAGGTCTGTTGCTATCTTCTCCGTTGCGACCGGGTTAGTCGCTGCCTTTCTCCTCCTCTGTCCCTTCCTCTCATTGCCTCCAGCGCTTTAGCCACCAAAGACGCACCCGGTGCCCCCCCTGACGTCCCATGGTCTGCTTCACCTACGCCATCCAGGCTCTCCTGATCCATCAGAGTCCTGGCGACCTCCTCCCAGGAGTTCATGTGGAGCTCTGGGTCTGTGCAATCAGACGCTTGTGTGTGTCAATGTCCTTGCGCACCTTTTTCTGAATAGATAGAACAGATGAGAGGATAGCAGTTAGTGAGAGTGGGCAATGTCCAGGCCCCATCAATGGTACAATCAGTTTCTGACTATCTATGCAAGCTTGCATTGGAGCCCTGTTGGCTCAAAATCATTTACATTGTATATGGCTGTTAACGAGGTTCTCATGGCATGGCAGCAGTTGCATATCTGCACCTCATGAGCGCCGTGATGGGAATCAGAGTAATCAAAGCATGCAAATTGGAAAGGACTTATTGTGATACATGAGACAATTGGACAAGGTGCACTCATACTGCAGTGTCCCGAACTTAGTTAATGAGGGGTGTTCACATGCATATCTGTGTTCTCTGCATTACCTAGGTAGGGGAATCTGTGCCTCCGCATTACAGTGTACAGCTGTGGTTCTCAGAGTTGTTGATGTCAGGACACACTGAGCAGCAAATATATCTGTAGGGAATCTATTGACCGACAGATGCATATAATTGGGCCCCATTGAATGGCAAATTGTACAGTCACGACCCAAATCAAATCATTTTAATTTAGCCCGTGTTATTTGGCATATGAAAGCACTGATGATAAATGAACTGACACTGCAGACCCCGTGCTATCATCCAGGCTCTCAGCCTGTGAGCGCAATGCCATGTGTCTGTGACCCAATTGAGGATCATGACAGGTAGTTTGAGAACCACTGGTGTACAGTGTGTATGTGGGCATGCTTTGGTGTCTGTGTGATGGGCTCCATGGACTTACCTTGATGTCCTCCCACCGTTTTTTTAAGGTCATGGACGCTACGAGCGGACAGGGAGACTGCATTCACCTTCTCCGTCATGGCCTCCCATGCCAGAGTCTTCTGGGTGTATGTGCTCCTCCTGCTGATGAACAGCACCTCACCATGGACCTGTAGTTAGGGAGGAAAACTATTTAGTGCCCAGTAAATGCAGTTCTAGGCAGCACTACATACACATTGGACATATGTCTCTACCTAATTCCACAGCTACACTGCCATTACATTTTCTTGTGGTTAAAAAGGCTACAGGGGTGTGATATAGGCAGATGGTGCTGCAGCACCATCTGTGTGGTGAATGTGCGTTGGCTAGCTGGAGGGCCTGTCTAAAGATGTGTATACAGCTGGATCAGCTGTCATGGATATAACAGGGGGTACAGATTTTTGCTATTTCCTAAATTAGTGGCTCACACACAGCCCCAGAAGTGTTGACTGTGCTGCATGAGACAGTGAGCAGGACATACTTTGCATATGGTGGTTATTGGTTCAGAAATTTTAGCAGTAGTTCTATGGTATAATCATTCTGCGTCAAGTAGTGATGGAAGCTGGTGCCCTTTGCAGCAGGCAATATTTCACATTTCTAGACCATTACAACTCCATGCAGCCCATGATTCGTCCCCTGCAAAGTTCACCATCCCACATTGTATGAGGTGAAATGAAGTTATTTGACATGGGACTTGTTCTACAATTGTACTGCATATAGGCACTTTGGATTAGATATGGCAGGCATCTGGTAAGCGTATATGCAGCAGGGAATCACTGTTGTACGCATTTTGCAGTGTTAAAACTTGCACGTGCAATGGAAGACTGATTTAACATTTATGTCAGTGAACACAGTTGCATGCCTTTTCACTGAATGAGAAATGCATGTGCAATGAGGGAGTATTGTATCAAATTTTGTGACACCACAATGAAAACAGCACCAGGATGTTAAAGCATATACAGTTAGGGGCTGAATCACAAAGCAGCTGGGTACTGTCTTATTACATGAGGTGTGACTCCCATTAACAGCAATTGGACTTGCACCAGGTGTAAAAAGAGGACACATGTAACTGCTTTGTAAATCAGCCCATGGGGATCATCAAGCATAATTGTGGACAGTTGTACTGCTGCAGCTCCTCACCAAAAACTCAGAGCTCCTCATCCAAGAACTTTTCCTTTCTATGACGTTCTCTGTTGGAGGGCTTCCTACTTGGCATGGTGAGGGTCAAAGCTGCTGGGACATCAAGAGGAGACCACAAGAGAAGGGTTCTTAGACCCCACGGTAGCACCCCCCCTCAGGGACGCGGCCCACCCAGTGCTTCGACGGACATCCACACCGCCCCCCGGGGCCACCCTCCCCTTCGGAGGCTCAACAAGTGAAGACCTTAAGTGCGGGGTCCCCAGATCCCTTGGCAGAAACTACAACCCAGGGACCCAGCTCACTTGATGCCCATATCAGCCAGAAGCCAGTGAATTCTGAACTCCCCCTTCATAACAACTACCTCAGGAAGGATGAGCAACCACTGCCCCCACCACCAAAGACGACGAACATCAACAAGGGGCCATCCTCTCTCTGTCTAATAAACGCAAGATCAGCGGTGGCCCACGCGACGGAAGTACATGACTTGATAATGGACCGGATCCCCCTTCTTTTAGCTATCACCGAAACATAGTTTAAAGCAGACAATGACCCCATAATCATTGACCTCCTCCCAGAACACTATAATATACACGCTATAGCCAGAACGGAGAAGGGTGGAGGAGGGGTGGCCATAATATTCCATCAAGCAATGCAAATTACCAAACACCGGCTCTCTTGTGATCCCAAGTCATTTGAATATCTGCTAATAA
>JASBQN010033223.1:0-14872 GCA_030265015.1 Desmognathus folkertsi
TCATAATGAGAAAGAGTTATTTAGTGTGTAAACTGTAGCAGTAGAATAGTAGTAGAAATGATGTATGAAAGAAAAAAACATGGAGGCCTGCAAGACTCCATTTTTGTTCTGAGCCTACCAGACATTTCATGGGTTGAAGTTTAAACGGAGGCCTGAGCTGGATGCACATGGAAAATTGCAAAGCCAGCAGTTTTAAGGAGGAAATGCATCCTGTTTCGGGGGTCACGATGCATACAATCAAGGGAAGTCCCAGGGCCGAGACAGGCTTAAGGAGAGTTTTTTTTCTCTACTCAAATTTCCTGTTTTGAGCTTGCTGGACAAGAAAAAAATACAAGCTTAGTAAAATTGTAATCAGAGAAAAGAAGCCTGCATGTACGCATGGGAAGGCATTTGTTTTCCTAGTGACAGGACTTTCCGTTCTGCCTAGGAAAGCTTGGGGTTAGCAAAAATTAAAACATAAAACAGAGGTGCAAAAACAGGAAAATTAAAAATCTGAGTAAGAGATTTAGAGACGATGGACATGTCCGGTAGGAGGGGACACATGTTGCAGTGAAGGCAGAATTTCATGAGAAAAAGGGACACTCTCAGAGCAGAGAGAACACACTGGCAGACAGAGACACCCCTAAAGGAGCAGAGACAGGCAGCCATCTGTTGTGCAAGGGAGATTGCTGGCCTTTGTTCCGAGGGGCTATTCGCTTTCCAATCCAAGATTATTGTTGACACTGGGAGCGTAACTAATTCCTGGTCGTTGACTTCAGAAGGCGAGACGAGGCTGCAAATAAAATTGTCACAGGTTTATTACCTGCGAAGCTGGGGAGAAAAAGCCAAGCCGTGCTTATCTCCATGAAACAAAAACTTTAACTTTAAAGAAGACCCGATTCGTGGTCATCAATCCAGGCCTGATGGCGAGCTGACGGAAAAATTGCACCTGGGAGGAGAGACGATCATAGGAAAGCATGCAGATCGAATCCCTTGTGACGAATGAAGTCTGTTACTGTTCCTCGGCAGCCCAGCTGATCCCATTTCCAAGTAAACAGCATAGGATCTTTAGGTAAATATGCCTGGCCGTTGCGTTATTGACAAAACAAGTTAAAATTACGTGCGCTAGAAAACGGTCCCTGCAATATTAGTTTAAATCCATTAAGCGTATTTTAAGTGTTAGCAGGTAGTGCAATTCCACCCGTCGAGGTAATTGTTTTAAGGTGTAAGATTTCTCTACATTTAGAGATTAGAATTGTAATGCAATTATAGGCGTTTAAATCTTGTGAAGTGTTCGTGAGTGAGCAAGAATACAGAATCCTGGATAGTCAGTAAACCTGATGAGAAGGGAGATGATTTCTCTGTAATGTTTAACCTTTTATGTAGAATTGCAAGAATGTACGCTTACACCCTAAACTTGTCATATGATTATTTCCAATTCCAAAGAGTCTAGAACTTGTTTCACTAGCCGGACTTAAGTAAAAATGTTTTTTTACTTAGTGATGGAATAGAAAATCTTTGCTCAGAAAAATAAGAGTTAATGGAACAGTAATATTTTTACCGTGATAAAGGTGTTGTTTAGAGTTAAGTTCAAATAACAGTTTTTTGATTGAATAAAAGAGGAATTTAGTAAAAATATCTCAGTGTGAAGTGATCACTTGTGGAAGACATTACTGCCAATTTATTGATAAAGAAATATTACAAATCAGATATTAAATTATCCTGAATGTGGGTTAATGTCCTTAGGTATTTTGCATGGGAATATTAATCTGAAGATACTGTTGAGGGAAAACTCATTCCTATGGCTAAATAATGCATACTGGAGCACCTGTATGTTTTGATTCCACCGCAGGGAATCCACGGGTCCTGTAGCTTGCATCCATTGTGCCATATTAGATAAATTTTGAAATCATAAAGATAATTGGTTAATGAGATCATTGTTAATTTGGGTGGTAAGAAATAAGTGGTGATCTTATCTTGATGAAAACCTTACACCCAGATATCTGGAAAAGAAAGTAGAGATGTTATAAAATTAGAAAATTTACTACAAGATCGTGACATTTTTGTAATGAAGCAAAGTTAGTGCAAATCTATTTCACGTTACAGTTAGAAAGAATGTATTCATTGTCCATTGATTAGATGAATATATGGTAGTGTATAAAAGAAATGTTTCTAGAATAGGGCTATTTAGTAAACTCACCTCTGTCTGTTATGCAAGAAAAGTGCTCAATCTTGTGATTAAATGAAAACCATTTCATGTTTGTAAGCGAAATTGAGAAAGGAGGGGTATTCCTCACATTCTGATATAGAGTTGAATTTGATACTGTATTTTATTTTTTTTAACAATTTCGGTTAAAAAGAAAAAGAATCTCTTGGATTCAAATATTTGGTTTAGTGTTTCATTGAAGTCTGGTGTGATTTTGGTGTGAATGGGTGAAAGGCTTCTGTTGCAATGAGACAATGTACATTATTTTTGTGCTAGGTTAGGGGTGCGCCGATATTGATGGTAGTATGGTTGAGATCTTAACATTAGAAAACCAGGATTGAGTCCTATACAATAACAGATTAGGAAATTTTCCTGCTGAATTGGTCAATCAAAAATGTATTTTGATTAATTCTGAATTTATTAATTAATTGATATAATTTTATACCTTGTAATTAATAATTAATCTGAAAAATTTGGAGGCCCCAGCGAGATAACCGTTACCTACCTTCAGTGACCTGCATAGTGCAGATTAAAAGCCCACTCTAAAATGGCACAAGTCACTGCAGAGGCTTTGAGAATGGTAGTGGAAAATGCACTACATGAGTATTTATCCACAAAAACGATTTCGATTGAATCTTGGATTGCGCAACAAAACCAATTATTGAAAGCCAATCTGGATGACACATTTCATAAAGAAGGATATCTCTCAAATAGCATGCTTCTATTGTACGACGTCAAAGATGCAAATGAGACATCCGAGAGGCTGCATGATTTGACAGCAGCGTTATGGTTTGCCCATCTGAGAGTATATACTCAATTGGCAGATCAAAAAATGGTAGCAAAAGATATAGGCGAGCGCCTGGCAGATGTGCAACAATTGGTAAGTTCTACTTCAAGTGATTTGATTAGTAGAACTGCTGAACTGAGCTCTGCTCAGCAGATGGCACTACAATTACAGGATGAGTTGGAAAAAACCTTGTCTGGACTAGCTGGTGAGAAAAATGTTAGTACAGGTCTAACAAATTAAATAATAACGTTGAAATCACAAGTGGCAGAATATGACGCCTCTGATAGGCGTCTTGTCAGTCGCCAGGCTAAGCTACAAGAGGAGCTTGAAGCCGCATTAGAGCGGTGCATTTCATTACAAAGTCAATTTGAACGATTGTCAGATGAGCACAATGCAGGCAAGATGCAGGCAGATGCGCTAAAATTAAATGTCAGTATGCACAGAAATTCGGTGAGAAACCTTTCAGAAGAAAAGGCTCATTTAGAACACACAATCAGGTCTTCCCAACAGAAAAATGCTCTCCTTGAAAGTGAGCTGGCGCAAGCAAGGGCTGAGATGGGTGCACCACACATTCAGAAAGGGCTAAAGAGCAAAATCAGAGACAGGAGACCCTGTAGGCAGGGATCATTCAGTATAAAAGAGCGTTATCAGACATAAAAGCAGAAAATGACACCCTACAATTGCAAAATGCTAAAATCCCTGTGCTGGAAATGCAGCGCAGAGATTTAAGGGGAAACAAAAGAGACACTCATTTTGGGGCTTTCTCTGCAACTCCTGGTGTATTAACCACAGAAACTGCAGCCATGTACAGCTTGTGGGCCCCTAGTCTGGGCACTGGGGTGAATACCATCAGTGGTATTTCCCACCCAGGAGAGTCTAGGTGCATGCCTGCCATTGCCATTTGCGCACAAGAGCTGGAGGGTGAGAAAAATATGGGAGCAGTGGGTGACCCTGAAAGAACACTCAGGCGTCCTCTACCCATTGAAAGGAGGACCCCTGCATCATTTAAAAATTTGACAGAGTCCAGGAAAGGCGGAAATAGATCCCAAGTAGCCCTGGGTTCATCAGAGGGTGAATTCAGTGATGTAGAAATGCATGCCGCTCCAGTAAGGAGGAAAATGAAAAGGGCAGTTGCTGGAGTAAAGGACTGGCATAGCCCTGATGATCTAAAAATGGTTAAACAGATACAAAAATGTATTTCACCCTTCTCTTGCTAAAATTAAGGTTCTATTCACAATCACCTAAATTTATATGAGACGCTATTACTTGCCTGGGGTCTAGACTCCACTCACCAGAAAATTAATTATTTGAGCTGGACTTTTGACAAAGAAGAGCAAAGTTTCTTCTTAGGCCTCGAAATGAGCAAAATTAAGACCTGGCCAGACTACAGAAGTGCAGTAATTAAACATTTCTCACCCCATAGAAATGAACAGGAGGCATTGAAACATGCTCTGACTATCTCCTGTTTTCCAAATCAAAACCCCAGGGATTTCCTGCAGGTTTTGAAAAATGTATTTTCTCAGGCGTATCAAGAAGTTGACATGCAGAGTAGACAGTTCAAAGACGCATTTTTCCACGGCTTGCCACAACTTACAAAGGTTCAGCTGGCGCTGAACTACGATGGGTCTCAGGATCTAAAATGGATACTGGCACAGGCCCAAAGAATCTTTGAGGTTAGCAAAGTGTCTGACCCAAAGGAAGGGAAACAGAAAAATGCTATCAGTTCAAAAGTGGCTGAGATTTCTAAAAGTCAGGAGCTCGAACTTGAACCAGCACAAAAGACAAGTGAAAATATAAATAAAAATAATCAGCAAAAACAGAAGCAGAAGACTTCTGACTCCTCAAGTAAGACCGGTTCTGATAACCAGTCAAATTCAGGAGACAAATCCAGGCCCAACTTTTATGTAAGTCCTGGGTATCGGGGTAACAGGCCTATTCCTAATTACAAGCCAAAACCCAAAATTGACAATGGAAATGGATCTTCTGAAAATGAGAGTCCACCACAAAGGCAAAACCCACCTAAAGAAATAATTCAAATGACAGGAATTTCAACCAAGGCGGTTATCAAAATAGGGACAGATCACCGGCCAGGTATAATTCCCAACAACCCTCCAGGTTGGAGACTATAGAAAATCAAATCAAATTCCTTTCTGAGACCATGAGTAACTTTATCAGAACTCAGGCCCAACTGCAAGGGAAAAGAAAAGAAAACCGAATTGCTCAGACTGCTGCTACCAGAGATGGGGCACATTCTGAATGACAATTCCAAAATGCAAAAATGCTGCAGTCTGACAATGGTGCGGCGCACACCCAGAGCCATACTGAGACCCCAAATGCAGTCATGCAGGGGGATCCAGTGAAAAATCAGACTGACAGCAATACTGTTTCAAGCCTCAAAACCCCTGTGAAAGAGAATGTCAGATTTACAGAAAGTGCCCCTCTAATCTGGGTGTATGAGCCTGAAAATGAGAGCACTGGTGCAGTGAAGCATGACTTTAAATCTGGCTTCAAGGTTCCAAAAGAAAAATGGGTGAGCTCGTTTGTAGTGGATAAGCTCATCCAAATAGAGAATGCAGGGGGTTGGGGGTGCTGTGATGTTTGAACCTGACCAAAAAGTGCCAGAGGGAAAAGTGTATCAGCCCATAATTCTTGAACCCCTGCCACAAAGGGAAAGGTTTAAGGAAATAAAAACACCAACACAGCTTACCACTGCCTCTAATATCTCTGACGCACCGCAGAAAGTGGTGAGCATGCCTGTCATTGCAGTGGCAGCCACAAAACAGAGGGCAAAAGGAAAAACTAAATCCACAGATTTAGCACACATTGAGAGGCTGAAACAAGAATTATCCAAGAATTCACATTTTCTGTGCCATCTCCGCAAGGAGGGTGACCGGTATTTTATGCCTGTTCAGGTGCAAGGAAATGATGAAACAGAAGCCCTTTTAGATTCAGGATCAGAGGTGACTCTGATTTCCCAAAAATGGTTTGAAAATTTAAATGCAAAAAATTCCACTTTTGGCACAATAAAATTGACAACTGCACCAGAGCAGTTGCATAATTTTAATGGACAGGAAGTGCCAGTTGCTGGGTTGTGCAACCTGAATCTACAAATTGGAAGGCACAAGATGGTGCACCCCGTAAGGGTAGTGCAAGTTGACTCATTTCAACTTCTTATTGGCGGTGATTGCTTAGCAAGGCTTTCTCCCCTGATAGACTATCTTAATGATGTATTGTGGACTCAAGTTCGGAAACCAATGCCTCTCAAACAAGTGAATGGGTACTCTGCAAAAGCAGAAACCAACCACATTGTAGAGGCAAGGCCACACTCAGTGGAAATTTATTTTAAAAATACACAGTTACCTGATGTCACTGTAGTTACCATGAGTAAAAATGCTCATACAACTGAAAGAGCAAATGGAAAGTTAACCATTCACCTTAGAGATGACAGGGAATGGAGAACTGAATTAGATGGAAATTGTTTAAGTTTCTATCTTAGGGTTGAATTGCCCGAACTCTTTGAGCGAAAAGAGGAGAATCTTTTACAAACAAAAGTCATTGCTGACTTAACCCAAATACATGACAGTTGGTTTGTGCCTGTGCAGTTAGCTGGAAACAACCAATCTGTCATGGCAAAGATCTTCTCAAGTGAGCAGAGTGTAATCAGTGAAGAGGAGTTTTTGAAACTCAAGGAACGAAATGTGCTGCCTATGTACCCTGTGGTGGATCAGCCTTTTCAGGGCCTGGACAGCAATGAATCTGTATATCCCATTTTAGGGCGAACAATGTTACACATTACCATTGGCAACAAACAATTCAATCACAATTTCTGGATTGTGAAAGGGTCTAAGGAAACAGTTTACTTAGCAAATGACATTTTAAATCGGTTGGCTGTTTTTTTAGACTTGCATCAAAAATGCATGTGGTCCAGATTGGGAAGAAATCCATGGGATTTTAAGGACCCACAGCGAGCTTGTAAATTCGTGCAAATGCTTCCATATGCAGTAGAAGTGAAAGTGGATAGGGATATAGTGATTCCTGCGCACACTCAACAAGCGACGGTTTTTCTAGCCACTAAAAAGGGACAAGAACTTAATGGAGCCAAGGAAGCTCTGGTAAGCCTCCACAGAGAGGTCCTGAATATGGGTCTTAATGTGACGCGCACGCCGCTGATAGAATTCCAAGCAGGAAAATGCAAAATATTGGTTAACAACCCGAATTCCTATGATATCACTCTTGCAAGAGACACATCAATGGAGATGGCTATTGATGACCAATACTATGCTTTTGATTTGACAGTACAAATTATTGGGATACTACCAGAAATGAGAGATCACAATGAAGGCCTCATAAATGATGAGGTGTATTCAAGACCTAAGGGAATATTTTCAATTCAGTCAGTGTATCTTCAGGAGGAGGGGGAACTTACTGAACACTCTGTGGAAGAGAACCAGATTGTATTCAAGATGCCTGCTCATGAGGTATACTATGAGGAAGAACATCAAATTTTAAATCAAAATCAGAAGTCAGTTATGGAAATAGACTTGTCCCAAAGGTTAGAGGAACAATACGAAATAGATAAGCCAGAAATCTTCCCCGGGTTTGACCAACTTGTGGAAGAGCAGGTTCAAAAGGCAGATGAATGTACCACTGATGAAGAAAGAGAACGATTCAGGAAAACCTTGTATGAGTGTAAGCAAGTATTTGCCAAGGATTCTTATGACTGTGGACTTACAGATCTACATGTTGTAAGGATCAGAACTGACCCCAATTTTCCTCTAGTCTACCAGAGACTCTGGATGAAACAGGTTACCCCTGGCATCCCTGGAAGCTCTGGATGAAATTATTAAAAATCTGGAAGAGAGAAAAATCATCAGACCTGTACATAGCACCTTCAACACTCCCATTTTATCCATGTTAAAAGCATCAGGGAGCTGGAGATTATGTGCAGACCTGAGAAAATTGAACCAGAGAGTGCACAAATCTAGGTGGTCTCTGCCGTTCATAGACCAGGGGCTTGCGCAAGTGCAAGGATCTAAGTTGTTTAGCACTGTGGATCTGGCCAATTCATATTGGACTCTACCCATAGCCCCAGAAGATTAGTATAAGCTTAGTTTTATACATCGGAATAGGCAGCTATGCTGGTTGAGAGCCCCATTTGGGTTTCTCAATAGTGGCAGCTAGTTTAATATATTCCATACTAAAGCCCTGCCAGATGCACAAGAAAGGGGTACCATTACCTATGTAGATGATATCCTGATCAAGAGTGAGAATCTTGAAGAACATCTCCTTGAGATCAAGCACGTGTTAAAATAACTCATGGTAGCAGGTGCAAAAGTATCTTTGTAAAAAGCACAGTGGTGTAGAATAAGGTTAACTTTCTGGGCCATGAAATAACCCCTGAAGGGCTCAATCCCCAAAAGAAGCGAGTAGAAGCCCTATATAAATTGAAAGACCCATCTACCATTAAAGAAATAAGGAGTTTACTAGGATTGGTTAATTCCAGTAGGAAGTTCATTGAGAACTATGCTGACATTACCCAACCCCTGGTTAAATTGCTCAAGAAGGGAGTTCCATGGAATTGGGGTCCTGACCAGGTAAATGCAGTACAAACATTAAAGGAAAAAATGCCAAACGCACCTTATCTGGCTTATCCGGTAAGAGACAAGGAATTCTTAATTGAAATAGGCCATTCAGACATCTGCTTAACTGTGGTGCTGTATCAAAAACATGACCAGCTGAATAAAATTGTATCTTTTCCTAGCAAAGCACTCTCACTTGTAGAGATAAAATTCAATGAGTGTGAAAAAGCACTGTTAGCTGCAATATGGGCTATATAACACTTTAGATCACTAATCCAGGGAGAGAAAATAATTTTGAAAACTTGTCATCAGTCATTGCAATATTTGCAAAGTGACTGAATCAAAAAAGGAAATCTGTCAAATTCCAGACTCACGAGCTGGATGATGGCAATGCAAGGCTTTCCAGTAGAAGTCAGATACGGTCAAAATAAAAAGAATGCAGTGGCTCAAGGATTAGCAGATTTACATGATTGTTTGACAGAACACTGTCCTGATGCTGAATTAACAGATGGAAGTGACATGGAGCCTTTCCTGGATTCGCCACACAAAGTGTATGATCCTGAGAAATGCAAAGGGATGCCTACTGTGTTTGTTGATGGATGTTCATTCCACATTAAACACAAAGATGCAGATGAACTAGTTGCTGGCATTGGAAATGTCTGGGTGCAAGAATTCCCAGTAGCATCAGCAGGATATAAATTGGGTGCAAGGAGCAGTCAGGTTGCAGAACTAATGGCTGTGTATCAGGCTGTGCTCACAGCCACGCAACACAGGCTGACTGAATTGGTGATAATCACTGACTCCATTTATGTGAAAAATGAATTTGTTGAATATCTGCCAGTTTGGAAAACTAGAGGGATGATGTGCGCAAATAAGAAGCCCCTGAAACACGCTAAGCTCATCAAAAGAATTGATGACATTGTGCATGAAGGGGGGCTCACCCTTTACTGGAAAAAGACCAAAAGCCACTCTAAGGTAGAAGGTGAGGAAAAGGAAGGGAATGACCGGGCGGATGCCCTGGCAACTGAAGGAGCTCAGAGTGGAGAATTTCTTGATACTGAACCTCTACTACAAGAACTAGAAGTAGCAGTACTTACTAGGAATCAGGCACAAAAACAAAAGGAGTCTGTAGTACAATGGTCTAGGGATTCACCGGACCTGGATTTAGTTCATCTCTGAAACTGGTGCTGATTGGACCTTGAAATTACCATTGGTTCTTATGGCAATAAGAGCAACCCCTACAGATGGAACTGGGTATAGCCTGTTTGAGTTATTAACAGGCCGGAAACTTGTCACTCCTGCTCACCTGTTATATAAGACAAATGAACAGAATCTGATTACTGCCTCATCCGTCCATGATTATATTTCAGGATTAAGGAAACACTTACAGTATGCGTTTGCGCATGCGCAAAAACATCTGGAAAAAGCTGCAGACAGTGCAAAAACATATTATGACTTAAAAACAACAAAGTCAAAATATGAAACAGGTGACAGAGTATATCTGTACAATTTTGCACGGAATAGAGCCAAAGAAAGAAAATTCCTTCCAAGTTGGAATGGGCCATATTCCATCATTGATAAAATGTCACCTGTTGTCTACAAGGTGCTTATCAAGAAGGGACAGGTTGAGACTGAAAAATGGGTTCACATTAATCAGCTCAAAGCCTGCCATCCCGAGTCTCAGCTCAGAAAGATTGAACAAACACCAATAGAACCTGAACCAGTTGAAATCCATCCTATGGATGGAGAAACACTAAGATCTTGAACGAGTTGAAGGTATAGTAAAATTGTTAGTGTGCTAGAATGGAAATGTGAATTCTGTATTGTAAATAAGAATGTTTTCTTTTTAGGAAGTTGTTGATAGTCTTAAAGGGACCCAATGGATTTGGAAAAATCATCATTATAAGAGACTTATCTTTTCCTTTTACTTTTCAGAAGCAAGAATAACTGTCTTATCTTTAGATTCGACTTTGGACACCGGGGATTCCTGGGAGCACCGGGACCCACAAGGAAAGGGAGTCTGAAGAATACTCCCCACCGTCAAGGAAAAAGAAAGAACATACTGGACTAACGTCAAGGAGAAGCTGCTACCTACCGAAAAAAACATTGATACGTAATCGTTGATTATTTTCATTCATCTCAACTTATCCAGAGACTTGCAACGAGTTAATCACAAAAAGAAAAAATGTTGTCACATACCCGTACATGGTCTGTGGTGCATTTCTCTCTTAGCTTCCTTGTTTAACATGACACTGATGCAAAACCAAATTAATGTCAAGGAAGGGACATCCGGCCTTGTTATCCAAGACAATCCTGGGGTACTTCTCACAGAACATAAGCTGGTGTCCCAAGTTATATATGTGGATCTTGATCCGTCTATTGTAATCCCAAAATATGTTAGATTTCCCCAAGAACTTGAGAAGGAAGAATTTTCAATATGGTACAAAAATCACATAACACGTACCAAGAACAGCATTAGAGAAATGCTAAAACAGCTAGGGAAAACATTCATACCAAGGGCCCAACCACTTCCCAGACGTGAGAAGAGATTTGTGGGAATGTTGATTGGACTGGTGGTAATGACTATGATCGCTGCTGTTGTGGGAACTTCTATGAGTATTGCGAATTCCATAACAGTAGAAACAGTAAATCAAAAGACTAAGCAGCTGAAATACTCATTGGCTGCTATCCAAGTACAAATGGAACAACAAGATGTCATTAATGATGATCGCATTAGAATTGTAAATGAGACTGTGATCCTTCAAGGACAACATGCTCAATTGTTAGAGAAGTCTACTAGACTGCATGAAAAAGCATTCAATGCCAAACGTCTATATTACCAGTTCATAGAACCGGTACAATATGTGACTCAAGACTACTTGAGAGAAATGCAAACTAGTATATCTAGTCTGATCCAAGGAGAAATCCCTTTATATATTGTAACCATGGAAGCGGTTCGGAAATTTTTAAAGGAACTGCATCACAAGTTAGTTAATGAAGTTCAGTTAAATGTGGCATTTGAAACCGGATGCATTGCCTCTTTTCGTTGATGTAGAGAAAATGCAAGTTTCCTTCTTACTCAATATCCCATTGGTGATGCCTGATAAAATATATCAATTGAAAACTGTGTTGAATGCTGGAACTTGGAAGGGGGAGAGGTATCTTAAAGTAAATAGTCCAAATGTGATAGCATTTCAATCATGGAATGATGGAACTTATTGAGTACCTAATCTAGATGCCTGTGTCATTTTCAAAGACATAAATTATTTATGTCCAGGGAAACCCTACATCCCGCAAACTACTGTTAATTTGTGTGGAATTACTAATCCAAGTGAAGATTTAGCAATTTGTGATGTCACCATTAGTCAACCAGATGTGTATACCTTTAATACTGTAGCGATATTAGTTAACAGACAGTGGTTAGTTAGTACCATGCTATCAAACATGACTGTGACATATGCCCTTCATGGTACGTACAAGGTACTGCCGATAAAATTTCAGACATCACTTATTTTCATTCCAAAAGATTTGATTGTAACAATAGGTAATCAGGCTCTGTTTTATGTCTCAGGAGAGCCTATGCCTGGAGAAATTGAATTGATAGACGTTTTCCAACAGGAAGCCATTATTATTGACAAAGATCTAGAATATTTGTTAAAACACAAAAGTAATCATACTGTTAGGATGTCTATTCACAAGAAAAATGTGACCATTGATAGGTTCATGATGACTCAGATGGACAAAGAGTTGTTTGTAAACAGAGACTGGGTCAAGATTAAAGTCTATGGGATGATTGCCGGGTTAGTATTAGTATTAATATGGCTCATAAGTTTAACTATTATCCTACGTAAACATATCAGATCACAAATAAAAGCTAATAAAGCTATTTATACAAAGATGGGTGAATTCCAACCCAGATCCAAGACTGTAATTGTGAGCAACCAACCTATATCCACATGAGCTCTCCACAAAAGACGAATGTCAATTATAGACAGCTAAAGGGGGAATTGTGGAGAGGTTGGAAGAGGACATTTGAAAGATTGATACTAAAAAGAAAAAAAAATTCTTATACATTCATATATTATGTTTGAGGAAAATTGTCAAACACTAGTGTATTTCTGTGTTTGCATCTAATCATAATGAGAAAGAGTTATTTAGTGTGTAAACTGTAGCAGTAGAATAGTAGTAGAAATGATGTATGAAAGAAAAAACATGGAGGCCTGCCAGACTCTATTTTTCTGAGCCTACCAGACATTTCATCGGTTGAAGTTTAAACGGAGGCCTGAGCTGGATGCACATGGAAAATTGCAAAGCCAGCAGTTTTAAGGAAGAAATGCATCCTGTTTCGGGGGTCACGATGCATACAATCAAGGGAATCTCCAGGGCTCAGACAGGCTTAAGGAGAGTTTTTTTTTCTCTACTCAAATTTCCAGTTTTGAGCTTGCTGGACAAAAATAAAAAATACAAGCTTAGTAAAATTGTAGTCAGAGAAAAGAAGTCTGCAAGTACTCATGGGAAGGCATTTGTTTTCCTAGTGACAGAACTTTCTGTTCTGCCTAGGAAAGCTCAGGGTTAGCAAAATTTGAAACAAAAGACAGAGGTGCAAAAACAGGAAAATTAAAAATCTGAGTAAGGGATTTGGAGAGGGTGGACATGTCAGGTAGGAGGGGATACATGTTGCAGTGAAGGCAGAATTTCATGAGAAAAAGGGACACTCTCAGGGAGGAGGCAACACACTGGCAGACAGGGACACCCCCCAAGGAGCAGAGCCAGGCAGCCGTCTGTCATGCAAGGGAGCTTGCTGGCCTTTGTTCTGAGGGGCTATTTGCTTTCCAATCCAAGATTATTGTTGACACTGGGAGCGTAACTAATTCCTGGTTGTTGACTTCAGAAGGCAAGACGAGACTGTGAATAAAATTGTCACAGTTTTATTACCTGTGAAGCTGGGGAGAAAAAGCCAAGCCGTGCTTATCTCCATGAAACAAAAAAAAAACTTTAACTTTAAAGAAGAACTGATTCGCAGTTATCAATCCAGGCCTGATGGCGAGCTGATGGAAAAATTATACCTGGGAGGAGAAACGATCATAGGAAAGCGTGCAGATCGAATCCCTTGTGACAAATGAGATCCGTGACTGTTCCTCGTCAGCCCAGCTGATCCCTTTCCAAGAAAAACAATATAGGAGCTTTAGGTAAATATATCTGCCACTGTGTTATTGACAAAACAAGTTAAAATTACGCGCACTAGAGAAAGATATTTTCCTTTTCCCTGCAATATTAGTTTAGACCTGTTAAGCATATTTCAAGTGTTAGCAGGTATTGCAATCCCACCCGTCAAGTTAATTGTTTTGGGAAAGATGTAACATTTCTCTACATTTAGAGATTAGAATTTTAATGTAACTATAGGCGTTTAAATCTTGTGAAATGTTCGTGAGTGATCGAGAATACAGAGTCCTGGATAGTCGGTAAACCTGATGAGAAGGGAGATGGTTTCTCTGTAATGTTTAACCTTTTATGTAGAATTGCAAGAATGTACATTCACACCCTAAACTTGTCATATGGTTATTTCCAATTCCAAAGAGTCTAGAACTAGCAGGATTTACGTTTAAAATGTTTTTTACTTAGTGATGGAACAGTAAACCTATGCTAAAAAAAAACAAGAGTTAATGGAAACAGTAATATTTTTACACTGATAAAGGTGTTGTTTAGAGTTAGTTTCAAATAACAGTTTTGTGATTGAATTTAATAGGAATTTAGGAAAAATATCTTTGTGTGAAGTGATCGATTGTGGATGACATTACTGCCATGTTACTGATAAATTTATCCTAGTGGAAACAAATCAGATGTTAAATTATCCTGAATGTGGGGTAAAGTCCTTAGGTATTTTGCATGGGAATCATAATTTAATAATGCAAATTAGGGAAATTCCGTCCTTCTGTCTCAATGATTGGGTGATGTAGAACCAGCTCTTTTGAATTCCACTGTGGGGAATGACCCGGTCCTGCATTGCACATGAATGGTGCCAGATAATTTAAATTTTGAAACCATAAATATAATTATTTAATTAAATAAAGGTTGGTGGTAAAAATAAAGTGGTGATCTTATCTTGATGAAAACCTCACACACAGATATATGAGAAAGAAAGCAGAGATGCTGCAAAGTTAAAAAGCGTACCGCACAGATATATTTTGTGATAAGAAATGTTTTACTGTCTTGAGAAAGTAAGCTACCACATTTTTGTGTACTAGTATAATGCAAGGTAATCCATTGATCAAAGAATACAATATTGCCATGGTAAACTTACTCTGAAAAACAAATCTATAG
>JASBQN010044279.1:0-14863 GCA_030265015.1 Desmognathus folkertsi
AAGAACCCGAGACTCGTCAGCAGATCTATCGTTTTGATTGTCTGTCGACGAATCTCGTTCTCTGAGGACGCCATCAACAATATGTCGTCTATGTATATAATTAAGCGGATGCCCTGTGCACGCAAGATGCCGCTGACTGGCTTCAGAAGTTTTGTAAAGGCCCAAGGAGCTGATGACAGCCCTAAAGGGAGACATTGGAACTGCCAAATTTCTTCGTTCCAACGGAATCTGAGATACTTCTGATGAGAAGGGTGTATCGGTACCACCAGATAGGCATCTTTCAGATCCAGACATATTAAAAAATCGTTTGGAAGAAGGAGATCCCTTAGAAGATGGATCCCTTCCATTTTGAAATGCTGATAAACAATGTATTGATTCAAGTCTTTTAAATGTATTACTGGACGAACTTTTTGTTTGTTCGAAACCAGGAAAATGTTGCTGATAAATCCGTCGCCCTGTGATGATGCTGGGATTATCGCAGCCTTCTCTTTTAGATCTATCAACTCTGCTTGAATCAACTTTTGATCCTCCTGTGAAAAATATAGCGGAGGGGGAACATAGCTCTGAATTGGAATTGGAATCAAGAATTCCAGAAAAAGACCCTGACATACTTGAAGTATCCATGGGTCTGATGATATCTGTGACCACTGTGGAAGAAAAAATGTTAGTCTCCCCCCCGTCACCAAAGGTTGAACAATCTTTGTACTCACCGCTTGCTGGTTCAATAGCTTTGTGGAATCCTCTTCGTCCTCTTTGAGCTCTGGCTCTGGTCGGGTAGAATGGAGAAGACTGGTATGTTGACTGTGACCCATACTGATAGGATCCTCTTGAATTTGTATATCCTCGGGAACTTTGGAAATTATGGCGGCCGGACGAGCGTCCCCTGCCTCGTCCGGCCCTGTCAAAAACCTTATTCGACAATATTCTTTGAATGGAAGTTTTTGACTTCTCCATTGACTGGAAAGTATTGACATACTTCGCCATCTCCTTCACAAATTCGTCTCCAAATAAAAAACCTTTGGCTGATGGTCCCGGTTCATTAACCGCTAGCTCCATCAATTTTGGGCTTATTTTCATAAGAACTGACTTGCGCCATTCCGTGGATAGAGAACAGTTTGCATTCCCTAAAAAACATATTGCACGTTGAGCCCAACCCTTCAATATTCCGGGATCTATTGGCTCTGCTGATTCTTTAGCGGTCTCCGCATGGTCCATGATTTTTGCTAATGGACCTACAACATCCAAGACTCTGTCCTGGCATCCCCTCCAGGCTCTATCAATGCCCCTCTTCATATCTCTGGCGTATCTGCCAGCGAACGTCATGACTTTATTGTCAATGTCAGGAGTATCAAAAACTTTGTCCTCAGAAAATGGTCTGGGACATTCAGACCTCATTTTTGCTCTAACCTCCTTCTCCAGAGGTTTCCGCATTCTGTCCAGCAGATATGCGAGAACTCTGTCATTTGCATACCATTCGTTAGATTTCGGATGACGAATATTCTCAGGGACAAAAATGTCATCATCCAAATCTTTATTTTTGTCTTTGTCGACATTTGAATTCTTTTCATCAACCACCCTCTTCTTTCTCTTAGGGGACGAAATAAAATCCTCAGAGTCTGATGAGGAAGCTGAAGAAGAGGCGGTGTCTGTGGTAGTGTCAATCACCACCGTGCTTTTGTGAGCACCTTGTTTATTCGAGACCACATCTCTCGTGGTAAAAGGATCCTTTGAATTGGAAAAACAAGCTTTCATCTTGTTTTTTAAAGAATCCTGATTATCTTGTTTATCCTGCTTATTCTGAGAAGTTTTTGACTCCTGTGACACTTGGCAGTGTCTACGTTTCTGAGTGGCTTTTTTGCCAATATTTTTTGCCACATTTTTAAAATGTAACTTTTGTTTGGTTAAAGATTTCTGAATTTTTGAAATGGAGGACTGTAATGGAGCCACAGCCTCTGCCACAGACTTCTGGAGCGAAGAGCCCAAAACTCTCTTGAAGTTAGCTTCATAATATTCCTTCTCCTGAGCATCTGCATAATTAATGGTATCAGAGTAATAATCCTCTTCTACATATGTCGCAGATTCCTCAGTCTGACACAGGCATTTTTTTTTTTCAGGAAAGCTTCACTGGATATAACAAAATATTGCTGCTTAAAACGTTTTTAAAACTAAATTTATTTTTTCCCAAATTAATGTATAATCTATGTCCCTAACCAGGGCCTATTATGCCCACACAACTTATCTGGTATAGAGAAAAAGACTGTCAGGCGCTTCTCTCATGAAAGACAGATGCTTCTCATGAGAGAAACCGCCCAGTCTATTTATAAACAAATCAGGCGAGCAGACGAGCCGCGCACGCGTGCTCGTTGCCGTGCACGCATGCTCGTCACCTGCCCCCACCCGCACTCGGGGGGAGATTAGAAAACATCAAACGGATGTGCCCACCTGCCTCCACAGCAAAGCCGGAAGGCCGCGGGACACGAACCGTCAGACTCCTGGTTCCCAGTCCCGGCACCTCACCACGGGGACACAGAAGCCTTCACCTCAGCACAACGGCAGCATTCGGATACAGAGAGCTCCGGAACGACGGCGCATGACCCCCGCCGTGCGTACCCGTCTGCAAACGCCGCACACACCCGTGGCAAGCGCGCTGCCGAAAACACAGGAAAAAAGGTCTGTAAAACCCTTAAAACACAGCTAAATGTAAATTAATCCTCATATTAACCATTCCAAAAAGGTAGCAATGTATAAACTTTGGAACTTCTCTTTGTGTGGCAGCAGTAAGAAAGAGGAAGTTCTGGATTGGTTCTAGGACTTTATGGACTGGACTGATAGCTGATTGGTGGAAAATTCATAGTTTCATTCCCAGGTGTTGCTGGGAATTGTAGTTTTTTCTTATATGTTTATTTCTGCTGTGGTGGCATTAAAGGAAGATTAATGCATAATACTCGCCTCCGTGCCTTCTTTAATAAAATCTTGATTTTATTTATACGAATGTATATAAAATCATCATTAGCAGCGAAGAATGGACCATAATTTGTAAATAGGCCAATATATGCCTAGTAAATTTCTGAAGTTCTGAAGTCTGTATTTTTAATTGTAAATAGGCTAAATAGGCTAAAGTATGCTTAGTTTATCTTTGAAGCCGAAAAGGTTAATAAAGATTAAGTTTACAAAAAAAAAAAAAGAGTACCACGCCAGGAACACGCTGTGGGGGTCTCAGCGCTTAGATGCCTGCGGGCTTGTAGTGCTATATAAGCACTGACCTTTACCTTTCAACACCTTGAAAATATAATTCAGTGAAAGTTCAGCTAAATCCTTTGGTCACTTACATACTTGAAGCTGACACCACAAACTCTGCTTTCTCTACTGTTTAATCCCATTACCAAGAAGACATCACTTTCCATCTAGTGGCATTCTACTGCCGGAAACCGTTGCCTGCTGAAGAAAACTACACGATCTTTGATAAAGAATTGCTCACAATCACAAACGGTTTATCTCACTGGAGAGACTACGTAGAAGAAGCTCTGAAATGTTTAGAAACTATGAATGATCATCAAAAGAAAAAGTCCAAGATATGTTTGGTGGATGTTTTTAGCTTGTTTTTGTTTCATATTACCTGTTGCACTGGGTCAAAAAACACTACTGCTGAGATTCTTCACAAAGAAGATCTTATTTCTATTGGATTCACTCAGAATCATCTGGATTTATTAGAAGAAGCTCTCCTGTAGAATTTTGTGCAACACGATAAAGAATGTTATCATTTAAAGGGGCCTTGTTATCACATCAATTCTAAAGGCCCTAGGAATAGAACTTCCCTTTGACAGTTTTTTAAAAATATTGTTACTTATTGCACTGTAGGGCTTATAATCTATTTTCAGACATGCTCAAAACTTGGCCCAGATTTCAATATTTATCCCACAGACTTTACTGCCATATGGTGGTGAAACTGAGAATAAAGCTCAAAAGCACATTTAAAAAGTAAAAATATTTTTGACAAACTATCAGAAAGAGCTTGGGGCAGTTTTGAATTTTATTTACATTGCAACTTTGTAGTTAATGTGATGATGGCAGAAGACCTCACAATAGCAGCCTAAAACTTAGTTTGGAGGCAGGAAAGCTAGTAGTGCCTGACACCTACAGGAGTGAAGCAAAGAAATGGTGTCGTGATTCCCTATGGCAGGTCATCCTGGAGAAAACAAAGCTGTAGAATTTGTTCAATGATTGTTTTGGTGGCTGAATTGAAGAATTGAAGCACAAGATTACATCAACGAATGCAACGTTTTGTGCTCAAGATAAATTGTCCCGTCAAAAGTCTGCTGGTCTTCTGAAGCCAATCGAACCATTGAATATATCATGGCAGATTATCGCAATGGAGTTTTTGTCCTGAACTGCCAAGAAGTTGAAGAAAGAATACCAATTGAGTGGTCGCCGATCTGCTCACAAAGATGGGACTTTTAATTCTGCTAAGTTGCCTTCTCCTGATAAACTTGATTTTGTTCTTTGATAACATCTACAGATTGCATGATTTACCTAGCTTTATCATTTCAAAACAAGGTCAAATGTTTGGCAGAGGATTTAGAGTAACTGGAATGTGGAAACGCGTCAGCTTACAAGCTAACAGGCAGACAGAATGCAAAATGTAATGTTCTTTTCTGATAAGAACCAGCAAACTACCCAGTGATTGCCCATGAAAATTATTGCCAGGATTATGAAACTCCTGGACACCCTTTTCTATCTCTTCATCCATTTTGGGCTGCTGCTGGGAACTTTTATCGCCATAGACTGGAGAATTCAAACTTCCCTGTTACTCAGATGTGACTGGAAGTGCTCTGGGCTTATGCAGGTTATACACCAGCTATGTGCCCAAAGAGCTGTTACACACTGAATTAAGTTGTACTTAACTTAGCTTGAATTTTTAGCAGGGAACCTTCCTGCTTACCATTTGTTATGCTTTTACAATGGAAATATACTGTTTTGTTAAAGTCGCTAATGAACTGCATTTCTTTTAAAACAACATAGTTACTTGGGAGAAGTGCTTTCATACATTAATCACATGTAAAGTTTTGATTTCATAAAACTGATGTGGTATCTATTTGTTGCTGAAGCTACCAGACTCAGTTGAAACTGCAAGCCCTTCTTTTTTAAGAAGGCTCTAAATTTTGAGGAGAGGTTCTTCTGCTTACATTAGCGCCTATTGTTGAATGTGCAGAAATGCCCCCGGAAGGTTGTTTTTGTCACTGTACGGGTCCAAAGTATATTACCGGAGATCTTGCGTGGCTGTTCAAAAAGAACATTAAACTACCAGAAAAGTGTTCATAATTTAAACCAAGATTAGTAGATCCTTTCAAGGTTTTAAAGACATTTTTGGAAGTTCAAGGAGAACTTTGCCCCGGGAGTTCTAGCGACGGCCCCCACTCCCCTCCAGCGAACCCAATCCCAAAACCGTAACATTTTATTGTTGGTGAGCGAGCACGGTAGTCCACTTTGGAATACGTGATGTTCTCACTCCTCCCCGGGGCCATCTTGTTATTGCATCAGTGGAGCATAGCTCCATCCATGCTCCACTATGTATGTGCAAGGGTATTCGGATCAATCTGATCCAAATACCCTTGCGACTAAGTTGCAAAGCGGGGCATGTTTACAAAGCCATGCCCTGTCTTGCCAAGTTACTCTAATGGCGAGGCAGGGCGCGGCTTCGTAAGCATGCCCCGCTTTGCAACATAGTCGCCACAGTATTTGGATCAGATTCATCCAAATACCCTTGCACATGTGCAGTGGAGCGTGGGTGGAGCCACGCTCCACTGACATGACACAATAACAAGATGACCCCGGTGAGGAGTGAGCATAGCGCATACTCCAAAACCACGGTCACTCACCAACATTAAAATGGTACGTGTTTGGGATTGATGTAGCTGGGAGGGACACAGGGGGTTGCTAAGTGAACTCCCAGAGCTGAGTTCTCCTTTAATGTACATTTGAAGTTACCAGAACAATGATAAAAATTTGAAAGTGAAAAATGAAGTAGTACAAGAAATAGAATTCGAATGTGTTATATGATCGAGAAAAGTTGATGGAAAAGCCCAAAATGCACTTCAATGGGTTGGTCTTCCTCCTAGGTGGAAGTAGACAGTTTACTGGCCTGCAAGAAGATTAAAGAATTTCAGCAAACCTCTGCAGGAGAGAGTCTTGAAGGGTAGATTAGGATTACACTTTTTTTACATTCAGGCACATCCATTAGCAGCCGCTACTCTTTTGTACAGTAGGCATTAGCGATGAACATACCCAGAAGGAAACATATCGCCACAGCCAACCCCATCCCCACTTTGCTCACTCCCATCAGTCAGGGCCCAAGTATAGCAATGCTTATACATTGTGTATAGGGTCACACTCTCCCAGCTGCGCAAAGGGAACTCCAGACCCTTTTAGGAAGAGAATACTGAGGGTGACAGCATGAGTTTATGACAGCCGCCTAGCTACTGCATATTAGGGAGGTTAGGAAAACGTTGCTTTATGTAGGGTCACGGTGGAAGTGACCCAATCAGTTGCAACCTGACTGGTTCCTTGTGCCCTTGACAGTAACCATTTTTATTGAAGGCTGCAGCCAACCAGCTCAAGAGTTAAGACTTTGCAAGCTGCTCAAGACCAAAGACTTTGCTGTGCTGCTAAGCTGAGACCCGGCTGCTAATCTGGCTCCTGCAGGATAGGATGTGTGACCTGAATGTAGCTTTGTGATGCCCAACTTGAATCCTCTTATTGAGGAGACCCCTCGTGAGAAATTATTTTGAGTTGTATCTGGTGAGTCGGTAGCCTCACCGGATACAACAGATAGGCACCTTCCAGCATTTTATTCTACGCATTAAATTAGTACTACATAAGTGAGTTTCTTACAATACAGCAACACAGGGTATGCTGACTTGGAACAGAATACATAAAAAAAACCTGAAGGGCACACACCCAAAAGAGCCCAGAATACTACAAGCATAACTACAATTACAATCTATACACATAAATGTTGACCCTACCACCAAAGCGTCACAACGGTATAAGTAAACCAAAAGACTGTGACACCCACTAAAACAGGGATGGAGGTGTCCTAGGGAGCAGGTTTAATATATGAAAAATACAGCACATAATGAAGATCCACATACAAGGATGGACAAGTAAACCAAGATATAAAACACCATTAGACTAGATATGGATGGATCATGATGCTCGGCACCCAGGCCTTGTGAAGATTATGAGCACACATAAACCCAGATGCTGGGAAAAGGGGGTGCCATCTCGTGAAAATCAAGCTGAGTTAGACCCCACCTCAGTTCGTGTCACAACGATACTGCAAATGTGGTTTCGAATGTGCCATACAAGAACCCAGCTAACAGAACATAACATAACATAACATGACCAGTGAATTTCTTTTTCTTGTGAGAGACTGTGTCAATAGCCAATCATGAATTGCCTGTTAACAGTTGTGAAAGAACTTACCCCATGGCCGAGAGCACAGCCGGGGCACTGCTGGTCCTCCTCGGTGGTATTAGGAGGACCACCGGCTGCTCCTGCTCTCGGCCCTGGTCCCTGTCCTCGGCCTGGATCACCCTGAGGAACAGAAAAGCTTTATTAAGACTCAGAGCTACTTGCAAAGATACAAAGACATAGCACAGAATGCCAATACGATCGAATCAAAAAGCAATCACATTCTTTTCTACTACAAAGGATATCTTGATTTTAGCCATCAGCCTTGTCCTGCAATTTAACATGATCCCATCACTGTGGATGTGCAGCTAGATTATTAAAACATTCAGTCATCTTTCAGACACCTACAAAAGTGCTATTAGTATCCTTTACAATTAATTTAAGGTGGTAGGGCAGTGAGGAGGCAAGGGAGTGGAACACTGTTTAAACTATTCACTTATCTTTACATTCTTATATAACCACTGCAGTTGCTAACTCCTCATCCGTTCAAGCCTGCTGCTGCCTAGCCTAAGGTAAACTGAGTTTTCATAAACAAATCTTTATTTAGGAAGACATTTTTAGTCTGTTTGTAAGGATTTCTCTTCCGGTTGTAGATTTAAAAGCCACTGATTACACATCAAATCCAAAAATTGCTGACGTGCTTCCTCTATAAGCTGCCCTACGGAGAACACTTGCCATAGCCAGTCACTTCCATGCAACCACCAGAAACTGTATCTTTTACTAGAGATTAGTCAATTGAAGGTTGTGTCTTATCACAGCACAATGTCTCTAAAAGCACAAATATGCAAATACGGTGACACAATTGTTTATTGTGAAGCAATTTTCTACTGCATTATTTGCTTCCATCAGGAAAGATATTAAAGGGAGTGCATCCTTTTCTCTGTTTAAACCATTACTTAAAGCACACCTGCTTCATGAGGCATTTCCTCAGAATTTCCCCGCAGTGTAGTGCTACCTCTGAACTGCCCCTCACCTACGAATTTGGATAGATGTCCTTGTACCAATTTTAAGTGCTGATTTTTGCACTGTGTCTATTGCTCTATACAACGCTTAGGCATCAAGTGCTTTATAATAAATATATGATAATACCGGCACTAAATAGCATACAATGGCTTCCAACAGGCTGGCACATTGAACAGGGCCATAATTCCTTAGATGGGAGTTCAAACCAACAACACAGTGAAGACCCCTCAGATCAGGTCATGGTCCCATCCTACAAGTAACCAAATTCTTCAAAAACACAATGGGGGGACAACTCTCACCACTATTACAGCAAAGATATGTACCCTTCTACCCCAATAAATAAGATCCATCACCAGCCACTGCCTCTGCAGGAGATACAGAAAAACATGGCTCTTGCCAACAGCACACAAAGCAAAATACAGAAGCACAGAAATAACCAAACATAAGTAGCCACTACCGAAACACTACAGAAAGTAGAATGAGAAACAGCTGGAACACAACACCCAACCAAGCACGGACTAAAACCGTAGACCCAAATACACCTCCCCCTCCCCTGCTATAACAAACCGAAAACATGGAAGCAACAGAGCATACATCCTAACCGAACAAAAGAAGCATAAATACCAAGGAGGGAAGGTGGAACAAAACCCAAACCCACTCCAGATAAGAATGAAGGCTCAACAATAGGCACCTAACAGGCACATCCAACCAACCACAGGCAGCACAACCATGATCTAGACCTTCTGACACTACCAGGTCAATTCTTTAAAGGGAGCTGGGGCTGCCAGCGCTCACCTTCGGGTGCTGGCAGCCCCAGTGCCCACGCCTGATTCCTGTGCACCATTCGGTGAGCAAGGTCAGGCATTGTAAGGGCAGCCACCGACAGAACAAGCTGTTGGTGATTGCCCCTACAACTCCGGTTCTATGCCTGCTCTACCGCCTGTTTTAGGTGACAGAGCAGGCGCTGGGCATGCACACATCAAGTGCGCATGCCCTGAGATATTTGCAGGGTAAGAGTAGCATCACCCTGAAAATATTTTTAGAATCGGGCACGGGCCACCACCTGAGAGGTGCGGGGCCAGGCAATATGGTGCAGTGTGGTGCGGTGCGGTGCGAGCACCGCACCACACCATAAAGAATCTAGCCCTACATATCAATTTTATGTTGCATGTTTTGGCTAGTGGAGTTGTCTCTGTAGTGGCTCACCCACCCCAATCAAGATCAAGGAGCTTGTGGGGATCACCGCCTAATATAATGGATATGGTGTACAAGTGCTATTTTGAGAATGCACAATGGATAACCTATGTCACACCCTCTCTGCACACCCTTGCCATGTTCAGCTTTAAATAGGAAGCATTGTTTACCCTGTCAGGTCTAATGAGTCATTTGTGAATTCTCAGGAGCCATCACTGCATCCTATGTGCCCTCCCTAGTCACCTGTATTCAACTAGGTATGACTCCTGACATTTGCGAATTTGAAATGACCCTTTACCAGGCCTCAGGCACACATGGAGAGATATGGTTGATTTTGTGTACTGTCACCTTAGTTTGTACAGTAAGGAACTGATGGACAATTATCTGTGATAGAATAACTGATGATGGGGGTGTCGCTTAAGGAGACATCAGTATCACAAGGTGTAACCCTTATTATCTCCTTTCTTCCTCCTATAGTTTTCTGTTCGACTACTACATATAGGCATTCTGTTTTTAAGAATGACAGAGAACTGGCTTGGGCTCTTTTGAGAACTTGACACAGCCTCATCCCCAAAAATGACACCCTACTGGCTGCATTAGAGCTGTGGGAAGCTATGATAACTTTGATTAATTTTACAAATAATGTGGGTGTTTGTATCCAGTTAGATCTCTCGTCCTACAAAGCGACTAGATAAAAAGCCAAGTAACATAACTTCATGTTATGCTATCAGGAGATGAAAGGCTGTATGACACCGCTTGTGTCACCCAAGGACTAATCGCAGAGATTTATCCAAAAAGAGACTCTTTTACGCTTTCCAAGTTACTGTGAATTTATGCTCCCCAGTTAAAGTGGCTACTGGAAATGGTGAGCTGGGCAGGAGAAGCAGACTGTGTTGTCCCAAAGATTAAATTATATTACTTACAATGGAGCAACGGCAGCGTTGCGGCGCTGGATGCGCCGGGCCACCCAAGGGCAGCATCCAGTGGGCTCGTCTTCGTGCTGCATAAGGCACAAAAAAGAAATTCAATAATGCTGTTTGCATACTATTTCCAAGCTCAACTGTGCATGTTAGTTTGAAACACATATTCTATTTTTTCTCCCCAAGAAATACTTCCAGTCTCCTAGATATTTACTTTTTTCCAATCCAGTATTTCTTTGCTAGTGTTAACCTTCATTGAATGTTTTACACAATCTGTGCCCGTTTTTAAGTTGCAATCTGCAAATTGCTTGTAATATTTATCATTCAAGAAGCCACATGTATGTGTTTAGCACCCCATCGCAGTAACAGTCAGAAAGGAGCAATCATAGCCACAGTTGGAATGTGTTAAATGCTGTTTGGTGCTTAACTGGGTCAGGCACCATACATCATTCAACATATCAATGTTGAATTGCCCTCCCCTTTAATAAGGGGGAGGGAAAAAAAAGAGGAGGAATGGGGGAAAAAATAGAAATCTCTCTGAGGTTTTTTCTTCGCTTCACCAGTCCCAGCGAAAGGTGTAACATTTGCGGGACTGGCGAAGCGAAAAACATGAGGCGAAGTTCTATCTTCTGCTTTTCACCGGAAGATTTCGCCCGTCTCTAGAGGGCACTTTGCAGTGGTGGCTTCTGGGAATATTCCTGCCAAAGTAACCCTATACCAGTGGTAAGAGGTGCCCTCTTATCATTGCCAAGGGTGTACTTTGGCAGGAATGCACCCCGAAGGTAGCTATTGGAAAGTGCCCTCCCATTCGCTTTGAAACACAACGCAGCTGGGTGGGCACTTTGCAATCAGTTCTTCTGATCATTTAATTGCTAAATTAACCATGTGGCAGTGGTAAAGGGCACCACTTTAGCACTGCCAAGTGGTTACTTTGGCAAGAAAATGACCAGGAGCACTGACAGCAAAGTGCCTTCCTGGTCCCATTGATAGACAATGGGGCCAGGAGGGCACTTTGCAATTGGTGCTCCTGGGCATTTTCCTGCCAAAGTAACTATATGGCAGTGCTAATGGAGTACCTCTTTAGGACTACCATATATTTACTTTGGCAATAAAATACCCAGGAGGCGCTGATTACAAAGTGCCCTCCCGGCCGCATTGTGTGTCAGTGCGTCAGGGACAGTATTTTGAAATTGGTGCCATCTAGGCATTTTTCTGGTAAAGTAACCATTTAGCAGTGCTAAAGGAGTTCACCTTAGCACTGGTAAATTGTCACTTAAGCAGAAAAATACCAGGAAGACCTGTGTGGCAGAGTGCCACCCCAACAGGGGTGCCACCCTGCAATGGAGGTGTTCTTGCCATTTTTCTGCAAAAGTAACCATTGGGCACTGGTGGGGGATACACCTTACCAGTGCCCATGAGGTATCCATCTTGTTATCAAAGATATTTTTCATTTGTCACTTTGGTCAAGTTATTTTGACCTCATTTCTTGTATTTCTGATAAGTGTACGGCGACAGGATTGTTGTTGACATGCACTCATAGGGAATACATTTATTTCGACTGGAAATAATATTTGTCCACAGACTAGAGGATAGAATAGAAATATTTTTTAATATGCTTATATTTTTGGTAGGGATTTGTGCACTTAACAACATTGCTTGTCAAGATTATTGCACTCTACCAAAACTTTAAACGGAGTAGAAAAGAGTCAATCAGTTTTTGGATGTAAATTATATTCAACATTGAGTGTGCCGAGGACAAGACATATAACCAACCAATGGCTACTTCAGCAGAAAAATGCCAAGAACACCTTTGTTGCAGGGTGCCACTCTTGTGCGGTGCCACTCTGCAATGGAGGTTTTTGCTATTTTTCTGCTGAGATAACCATTGGGAACTGGTGAGGAGATGCCCCATCTAGTGTCCAATGGTTACTAAAGCAAAAAATTAGTGGGAATACCAACATTGCAAGGATGCGCCCCTGCGGTGGTAACTCTCTGGGGACGCCGAACACCTGTCACCATCCCACTGGGGGAGGTGCCGTGAAGTGGTATCTCACCAACTGCACACCTATCACCATTCCACCGCGAGCGGCACCTCGTTGCCCGAACAGTATCCCGCCTTGTTAACAAAGTAATATTTCTTTTTGCACCTTGGTCGTCAATTTCTACACTTTTTTTGTATTTTGTTAAGTGTGCGACAACAGCATTTTTGTTGGCATGCACTTACAGGGAATACATTTTTTTTAATGTGAAAATCGTCTTTATTTAGCATTTTTCAGCATTACAAGACGTTACTGTAGAAAGTCAAAATTTAAAAAGCAACACCTCTTCTTTTAAAACAAAGTGTTAAAAATATATGAATTTTGACTATTTGAGCATAGTCCTTTTCTTTCAATATCATTGATACACTTGAAGGTTCGGGTAATACATATTTTACCAACCGATGCTCTGTAAGGTCCCTCGTCAGAGTACAGTAAAATAAAAGATGTTCAGTATTATCAATGCAAGTAGCACAGTGGCGACAAAATCAAGATTCAATTGGGACATTGTCTCTAGACAATAAATATGCATTATGTGGTAACAAACCATACCTTAGCTTCATAAATGAATGCATTACCTTCCTGGACTCACAATTCAACAAGTAATCCTCCATACCCATATGGGTTTTTGCATCAACATAGCTTTTCAATGTACTCAAGAGTTGGCAATGTTGAAAGTTATCTAAAAATGCCTTAATAATTATCCTGTTTTTCATCAATGCTTTAACGGGATTTGTGTGTTTATGCCGACCGCATTACTGCGGTCGGCAAAAACACTGAAATTTCGGGGTGGTTTTCGTTTAAAAAAAAAAAAAAATTAATAAAAACATTCGGCATGGTGCTCAGCGTCTTCGGCGCCTCCGCTCCGCCCTTTTTTATTTTAAAAAAACCTCCAGGTCACCAGGGACACTGGAAAAAAGCGAAAAAAGAATTTCGGCATAAATGTCATATGCCCTTCAAAGCAACTAGCGGAATGATCCGCCAACCAAAACATCGGAAGATTGTGTGATACCGCTAGTGTTCGACAGAAAGAAACAATTTGGAAGGTAAAATCACTAAGAATGCTTCGTTTAAACTCTGAATTAGTAGTAAATTTCTAGCACTCGCTATAACTTTGGTGATATAAGTGACAGTGCATATCTTTGTGCTTGCTATAGCGCTTTCAGAATTCATATCCAGCAACATTGGGAGTAGAGTTAGGTAGACAGAACAAGCAACGCCAAAATAAGGCCTCCCATCTGTTAATAAAGGTCATTGACCTGGAGCCCCAAACTACAGAACCATATAGGATACTTCCTTTCCATTTGGCATTGAAAGTGTTTAATACAGACTTAACATCCAACAACAACTACCTGTGCCATAAACTGGAGCGAGCGTTTGCCTTCAGAGTGTTTTTAATACTTAATGAATTCAAATGTTCGTACAAATTTCCATTGGCTGAGAAAATAATGCCAAGGTAACAATAGTTAGATACCTCTTCAATTTGCCCATCAGTCAAAACCCATTTAGAAGATGAGACAGCTCTTCCGGATTTGAAAACAACAACTTTTGTTTTTTTTAAGTTGATTTGAATTCCCTTCTGCTCGCAAAATATTTGCATTCTATTCAGTTTCGCCTGTAACCCAACTGGGTTCAAGTCCAGAATGACTGTGTCATCCGCAAATATCATAACCCCCCATTTTCGGGTGAATGGACTCTGGGAGGTTAATATCTGGTGCCATATCACCCATGAAGCAATTAAATAAGATGGGGGCCAGGACACAGCCCTGTCTCAGTCCAGAGTAGGTGTTAATTTTCCTGGTCAGTTCATTATTTGGTCCCCACCTAATTTTTACCAACGTATTTTAATACACTAATGTAATTAGTCGGACCAACTCAAAGGGAACACCTGCTGTTAACATTTTTTTCCATACTAGTTCCCTAGGCACTGTGTCAAGTGATTGCTGATTGTCAATAAAGCAAGTGTACAGCAAATAAAGAGGTCTGATGTAAATGTTCAAGAGCAGGACATAAACGTTCCTATTTTGCCATACAAAACTACACCGTAAGCACAGCAACCCTGGTAGATCTACCCATGCCTCCAAGAGAGTCCACTGCAAAAATACAGAAATGAGGGTACAAATCCCCCTGACTTATGTCCCATGGTGGACACTGAGGCTTATTGCTGGATTGTTTGGAAGACATCAAAATACAAATCATCAATAGCCCATGTTTCTTGCAAGAATAATATACTCTTATCTTTAATAACATCCCATACTAACGGGTCTTGCAATTTCGTTG
>JASBQN010055330.1:0-14419 GCA_030265015.1 Desmognathus folkertsi
CAGGGGGGTGACTAGACGTTGGGGGGCAGCGGAATATCGTCGCTCACACGACCAGGCCTAACAGAGTGTTCAGACCCTATTCGTGTGAGCAATGGACGATAATGCATTTGGGGCAGCCAGTGGTGGTGGCCCCGAAGACAAACCCCAAATTCTATGGAGATACTACTGAACCTCCAGGGCCAGATGTTTGATACCCATCAAACACAAGCCATTCTGGGCCAACAGCTCAAGGATACTCAGGGCGCATTTGCAGCACAAATGAAAGTGCTGGAAGATGCTATTGCGATGCTCAGTATCAGAGCTACCCCACCTCCTCCCTTACCTGTAGACTTGGGTGTCCCCCAATTGGACCTGCTGACCCTGAGGGACCAGGGCCAGTAAATCTGCCTAGTTCGGGTCACGCTCCCGTGGCCCTTACGCTATTGCCTAAGCGATACTCTGGGGATCCTCTCGGGTTCCAGCAGTTCATGTTACAATGTGAACTGCATTTCCAAGCCTGGCCGGCCCTTTATGGGACTAGTGCCAAACAGGTCAGTTTCATACTGATACTGTTAGATGGCAATGCGTTCCAGTGGGCAGCCCTTCTACTCGAGAGTCAGAGTATCCTCCTGCAGTACTACGCTCTGTTCAAGCAGGCATTTGCTGGTGTCTTCCAGCAACAATACCATGCCATCTCCAGGTGCCAGGAGCTTATGGAGATTGAACAGGGAGAAGCGAACATTATCAATTACGTTGCTTGCTTCTCCACATTGGCCGCTGGGGCCAATTATTCTGAGGAGATGAAAATCTCAATTTTCCATTGTGGTTTAAAGGGGGAGATCCAGGACACCATTATGATGGGGGATCCTCTCCCTGAAACACTGGATGCCTTCTTCGGACTTACCCTCCGAATGAAGCACCAGTTGTGGGCAAGGAAGCTCCGGAGAGGTCAGAGACCTCCTCCTGTCCTGGTCTTCCATCAAGTGACACCTGTCATGTCGGACCTGGTTGAACTGATGGTTCTAGGAGCTGGTCATAACATCTCGGCCAAAGAAAGGAATAGGCGGAGGGATAACAACCTCTGCCTATACTGTGGCAAAGAGGGTCATCTTGTGGCCCATTGCCCAGTGAAACCCAAGAAGGCAAAAGACCTCGGTGTTATAGGCAAGGGGGCCCTTAACAACCGAGTGGGGTCCCAGGTTTCGGGACCTGCGGTGGCCAAGAAAACAGTGCATCTTTTGCTGAAAGGGACCCTTTTGGCCAAGAAATCAGGTATTCAGATACCAGTAACTGTCCTTCTGGACTGTGGGGCTCCAGGCAGTTACATGTTAGGATTCCATCTAGGGCGCAAAGGATCACGGTTACCCCATGGGCCTTCTGCCAATGATACAATTGGCAACCCAGATTGCTTCAGGGTACATGCAGGTAAGGTACCCGGTTACGGGCTGAACCCTGCGATACAGTTATGTTAATTAGTTACATATGTTCCTATGCTTTTCATATGACTATTGGACCTTTCAAGATGGTGGCTCGTCTTACCAAAGCGAGTGCTGCCGCTCAATACAGATTACGAATTGAAGTCCTTTGTTTATGTCCAGGGCTATTGCCCTTTTAAGGAAGACACTAACTTATGTTCATCGCTTGCTAACAACAATTGGACTTTGCGTGGAGATTCTTGAGACCTGACGTTTAGAACGCTAAGTGACTCGGACTGCTTGCTGACTATTCTGTGTTTACTGTTTTGTACTGCGTTGCTCGATCTGGCTATTAGACCCCTGGCTCTGTGACCCCTACCTGCTTTCATCTTATTCCTTTGCTATTGTTATTTGGATACGACTGGTACCGGAGCTGGCTTGTTTTGACTTTGTCTTTGTCATTCTGTTTGTGCTTCACTCACTCTGGGCTAGCGCTCGTAGTTATTTGGTGCCGCTGTTACCTGGGCACAATTCTGCAGCACATTTCCAACAAGCCAAGTATACAGTAACGGATACGCTATCTGCCGTTACAATAAGAACCGTTACAAGGTTCTTACCACCTACAGCTGCACCCGGTAGGCCAGCAAGGGGGTTCTGTTAGGTAAGCATAACCCTGATTGCAATCTGTAGCAGTATAACACACTTAGTTAAGTCAGAGACTAATTACACGCTTCTTGTTGCTTGTATCTTTCAGGTGCAGGCTGACAAGGTGTCCACGCTGGTCCTTGTGGACCCCCTTTTTCCCTTTCAGCTAGTTTAGACTGGCGGCAAGGGTAACAGGGAAGTCCAACTTCCATCACTTTCTTTGGACACCCCGAAGGTCCAACAGATTGTTAGCAAGCCTAATAAACTGAAAGTGATGGAATCTGAATTACAGAAGATTACTGATGCATTGGGTACTTTAGAAACACAAGTGGGTATATTTAGACAGGAACAAGTTACCACTTTTGTTACGGTGCCCTTCACACCCTCGGCTGGCAGGGGGTGCTGTCGCCCCCTGCTGCAAATGAGGGGGGCGCTTTTCACCCTTCTTGAGAAAGAAAAAACACTGAGTGAGGAAAATTCTCTGCGGGCCTCCATGAGTAATTGGCTTGGGGATGCCTTTGTGGTGTTGGACCCAAACTAGATACATTCTGCACGTAGCAACCCTGCCAATTCCCCTGCTCAATCTGACCAAGCAAAATTCAAACTGAGAATGGACGAAGTATGTGGAATAGATTTACAAGCCATCAAACCCTCTGCAGACAATGTAATGGCATATTACAATACCATGTATGAGAAAGCTGTTCATGGAAGCTAGCCCCGTAACGCAGGTTTCTGTATTAACCCCAAAAGAAATCAACTAGAAAATGTACATCCAATTGCTTACAGGGAGAGTTAAGGTGATACCCATACAGCATAACCCATATAATTCCATACACTGGATTAATGAGATGCTTCATGTATCTTTCCATATCCCTGTATAGGAATGCATCTTGCATTTCAGTGGACATATAGCTTCCAATTATATTCCAATTCAATTTCAGCACACTGCAACATGGGTGCCAATTAATGGTTCTGATTGAAGCAAATGAACTTTAACTCACACTGAGAATAATATACAATCATTATGGGAGTGTGAGCCAAGGGTCCTTTGCTTTGTTCAGAAGAACACGTCACTAACCCGTAGAGGAACTTTGTTGCTGATGGATACAAGCAAACGCCTGCGCCGGTTCCACTCTCGGAAGCTTTTACAAGCATCCCCTCCAGGACGACACCAGGTGGCATCCTTGATGATACATTCAGAACACCTGGTGACATTGGGCATAGGCCGTTGTGACCTCACTGCTGCTATAAAGCAGCCACCGTGCCATCCATTACCTTAGTTCCTAGACTGCATGCCACAGCACCATGGAAACCTAAAAACTAAGATACTAATCATGATTCAAAGGGAGGTTTGTAGGGAGATACCAAACCTACGGAGCTTTCTTGTATCCATCAGAAACAAAGTAACCCAGAGGGTAAGTAATTTGTTCTTCTCGTGGATACTGGGGCTCCACAGATTCGGCATCTTTGAACTGCTCCCAAAGAAATGCGCAATTTAGGAGATGGGCCTTTATTGGGACTAATTTGATGAATCTACCACTAAGGCATTCTGTAGGACTGCACAGCCAAAGGAAGATTCTGCACGTGACGAAGAGCCAAGGTAATAGTGCCTAGCAAATGTTTGCAAGGACGACGATATAGCAGCTGAACATATGTCCTGCAGGACCACGCTTCGGATAAAGGTAGATGTTGCCGCACGCCCCGAAGTAGAATGTACTGTGATGTGATCGGGAGGACTTTTTCCCACAGCAAGATAGCAAAATCTGAGAAGGACTATCCATAGGGAAATTGTTAGAAATAGATTTGCCCTTTAAAGAGCCCGAGTAACCGACAAAGGGAACAGAAGGACACTATACAGTAACTCCAGAAAGAGACCCAGATGCCTAGGCAGAAGGACGGGCCTGTGGTGCCGACATCAGTGCTGGTGTCGGAAGAGACTCCGCCATCATAGTAGTAGATGAAGTTTCAGGAGGGGAGAACTGCCTGGATTCATCAATTACCAATGAAGCAGTGGAAGATGAAAGGGGGGCGACAGCCTAAGTAACCTCAGGGGGAGGAGGAAGACTATCAAAAACATGAAGTATATAGCTCCTAAATCTGTCAGTCTCCTCAGGTGTCGCATTAGCTGAAGGGAAAAGAGGCAATGGCTCCAAGTGGCTCTACCCGGAAGACCTTGAACTCTGGGTGCTCGATTCCCCTGGGATCGGTGATGGCCTCAACCAGAAACCTTGTCCTGGGGTCGATCCCGACCCCAAGAACGAGAGCAGTAGGAACAGTCCTGAGGCCCAGAAAGGGAAAGAGCAGAAGATCAGTGGTGGTGCCTTGAGGTTGGTCCCTTTGGGCTGGCTCTACAAAATTGATGGCTGCTGGTGCCAAGGATTGCCGGTGCTGACCAGATGTCGGGCGATCTGACAATCCTGGGAGAGCATGAATGGTGCCATCCATGCCACACCTCATAAGAGAGACCGTATGACAGAGAGACCCGTATGACAGACAGAAGCACTTTATTTCGAATGTTAGAAAAATTCATAAAAGTTCATAAAAATATATAAATTACAAACTACATACAAACTACAATTCTGTGCACATTAAAATACACACTAATGAATAAGAACAAAAACAAGTGTGCCTATAAAAGCAGGAAGGGAGTTTAAATTAAAGATCTACTTTTTTGCTTTTCTTCAAGAAATTATTAGCATTCAAAAACGTATCCAACACATAAATTAGTGGGCTAGAGTTCATTAGTCTTATGTAAAACAACAGGGGTTTGACTTGTTTGGAACCCAATTCTCTGAATAGTGGCAACTAAAATGTCCTTCTCAGAGTATGGTAAAATGGCCAAAACAATATCACACGCTCCAGGGAGTCAATCTCTTTTCCACAATCACATTTATGAGAGTCAATGAGACCAAGCTTATAATACCGATCCGCTAATGGGAAAATGTTTAATCGGAAACGCATCAGCAAGAGGCATGTAAATCTTGATGTATGAATTGACAAATATAAAGGCGCATTTAATTCAATAAAAGGAACATGTGATTGCACCGATGATTTTGTTAATCAATTAGCTTCCCAATTATTTTCTTGTATATCTAGCAGACGCGCCAAATAAGATTGATACACATTCCTAGATAGAACGAATCCACAGAATTCAGTAATGTTCACATTCCATATGTTCAAACGTTGTGTAATAGCTAATAGCCATGAATGCCCCTTAGTTGAATCACGACAGATTACATCTTCTAAAATTCTTTTAGTGAAATTGTTTGGTGATCGCATCATAATATTTAAAAAGTATTTAAAGAATGAGTGATTGGCCTCAACCCTGATTCGAGATAGATCAACTCATTGGCTTTGCTTGGAGGGAGTGCAGAAAGGTTTTTTTAAAAACATACGTTTGGATTTATCAATGATTTCCACGTTCTCATCCCAAAGATCACAAGACCATACCACGTTACAACAGTGAATGCAGATTGCGAAAAAAAGAAGCTACAGTAAGTCACAAAAGATATGCGTCGGAAAAAATTGCCACACAATAACATTTGTTGGAATACATGTGTGTGATCTGCCAGCCGATGGAGAACTTCATGATTGTCTGAATGTCGGCTCACACGTTTTATGGTTGAAGCCGAGATTCAAGAGAGAGCACTTTTCAAAATGTGTGTCACCAGAGATATTGAATTGCTTGCCTTACGGAATCGTGAATTGTGCTGTTGGTTGCACGTTTCATGGTTGAAGACGAGATTTATCAGAAAGCACTTTTATAAATATTTGTCACCAGAGATATTCAATTGCGTCAACTTTACGGAATTGTGTGGTATAGCGAAGTCTATCGTGAGCAAGTCATTTTAATAACTTTGAGCACACAATAGGAGGTTCAGTCTGCATTTTGTAGTACTAAGGGGTTTACTGTCAGTCTGTTTTGGGGGGTCATTTCACAGTGGGGCCCCAAATACCAGAATACTCAGAAGTACCTTTTTAGTGACAAAGATTGTAGATACATAATGGATATTGGCAAACAAGTGGCATTTTAAATCAGTTTAAAAGCTACATGTCAAGTCAAGAATGCAAGTTGTGTTGCCAATGCGCGTGTACTTTCTCTGATTGGCCTTTTCAGCCTGGTATTTGGTTCTGAGACGCCGCAGTCTCTTACAGGTGTGAAGACTTTACTGACCCATTTAAAACAAAACAAAAGCATATGGAAATTAAATGATCAACATTTGTAACTAGTGTACAAACACCGAACAAGGAGTGATTGGATAACAGACAATTGCATTCTTTACAAAGTCGCTGAACAACACCTTAAATTGTGTCAGATTGGGCTAACGAACGCATGCAGCTGTCAAATTCACCACTGTAGTCGTTGCAATGTAAAGGCTACTTTTCGAATGTTTGGGAGCGCCTGGTAATTTTCACAGCTGCAGATACTCAATAGACGCTGTGCGGCAAATTCAGGTGGAAGCTAGGAGAGGTGTTTGGCCTGAAGCCCAAGGGTCTTGGGAATAATAGATTGACAGGCCACAGGGTTGTGACCGACACCGAGGCACCAACGGCATAGGAAGTGAGGGTCAGAGATCAACATCGTCCCCACAATTTCCTGAAGGTTCAAATCCCGTTTTATGCGACATGACATAAAAAAAAATACCTTTACACAGAAAAATTACAAACGGCGTCCTAGGTCTCTGTGACACGCTGAAAAAACAGGAACAGAGGTAACGGATGACACGGAGGCTTCTACATAGTAGTGAGATCACGACACCAGCTGATGCCCAGGGTCACGAGGAGGTCGGGATGCGGCTTTGAGGACCCCATCTGGGGTCATCCTGAAGTGGAAGCTTGTTAAAACTTCTGAAAGTGGAAGCTGCCCAGGTGAGGTTCAAAGATGCTGAATCTGTGGAGCCCCAGTATCCATGAGAAACACTGAATGACACCCATGTTGCTATATGCTGAACATTAAGGGTGATATAAGTGCAACTGATCTGCCAGCTGAACGTTCATGTACAGTACGGGGCATTCGGATCATTTCATGGACGATATCCCTAACACAATAGATGGTTTGACAAGCTGCAAAATAGATGTCACAAAACAAACAAACCAAAACAAATGACCCTTTTCAAAAGCAGGTTTATGAGATACAAACAGAGATTTGTACACAGAGAGTTAGGTATTTTCATTCTAACAGTAGTACAAGCAAAATTTCAGGCATTCTAAAAACAATACACTCCACGTCATATCAATTGAATTCTAAACAGAAGATAAAGACAAGACATGGCACAGATAGGGGTCACCAAGACAACGGGAAATACAGTGACACACAATTAAGTAGCTATGTAGGTACTCCAGCAGGCTAATTAGGCCACTGACCACAGTCAGAGCACAGGGAGCAAAGACGGGGAACAGGGCCACATGTAGGAACCATAGGCAAAGATCCCCTCATAAAAAAGTCCAAGAAAGCCACAGGATAGGTGGGCAGTCACCTGACTCATACCCACAATTTGACGAAGCAGAGACATTTAGCCATAGGCGACATCCAGATCCCTCCCCCAGCGAAAGACCCTTAGCTAATGACTCAGAGCTGCTAGGTGGCACAAGAACACACATGGCCTACTGAACACTCCCTCACCAGGCACCACTACAACCAGCACAGCCACATGCCCCACATCCACGAGCCAACTAGCTGTCCCCCATCACCTGTAAAGAAGCAGTTATACAATTCCCATGCCACCCACATAGGGAGAAGTGAAAGCAGAAATTAAACCTGCACATACTGACCAATGTGTCCCGGTAAATAGCCCAGTATTGCAACAATAAAAGTGTCTCTACCACTCCCAAGAATGCTTCTGGTGGTAGATTAGACAGTAAAACTGTGGACACCCCTACTTAATGTCCTTCTACCCCTAGTGATTACATTAAGATTAGCCTCTTGCACACCATTCCAACTCAGCTGAAATCCCATAGAGAAGTGACTCCGCACACCCTTGCTGTCCATGACCCCTTTCACCATCACTATCATGAAGACGTTTCCCCCCCACACTTCCTATTCCTTCCCATGGCTACCTAAGAAATTTGCTGACCCTTGAAAATATTACTGGTCCTCAAACCCAGGAGACAGAGAGGGAACACCTATCCCAAAACAGTCAAAGGAAAGGGCTGGGTGGGCAAGTTTGAAGGAACTCACCTCAGTCATTAAAGGCAGCATTTCATGGCCCGCAACTCTTTTCTTCTCTATTTCTATCTTCCCTCACATGAAGAAGTCAAAGAGATCATTCTCTCCATTGGTCTGTCATCATCCCCACTAGATCCACTGCCCACAAATGTCATTAAACAGCACAGAAATATCCTCCACCCAGAGGTAACGGGAATGGTCAACCTTAGTTTATCCACTGGGGAGCTGCCAAAGGCATGGAAGATAGGGGTGATTACTACTCTACTGAGAAAGCAATGTCTGACCCGACCTATTGCAAGAACTATCGCCGGTCACAAAGCAGCATTTATTAACACGTGTTATGGAACAGATTGTGACAAGAACGGTCCGGCAACATCTGGAAGAGCATGGGCTACTTCATGACCTACAATCTGTATTCTGACCAAGGAGAGATACCCAGTTGGCCATAGCTGACATGCGGGAACATCTTCTATGATGCGCCCTTTAAAATCATCAGCCAGCACTAAACATGTTCTACTTGCCTGCGGCATTTGATATTGTAGACCATGCCAAACTTATGCAGAGATTGGAGATGGTGATGGGATTGACAAATACTGCCTTCTATTGTGTCCAATCTTTCCTATCCGACAAAGGTCAAGTTGGGAGAGACTGCCAGTTCTCTGTGGGCAGCCACAGGGATTTGCAGTACTCTTGCCAACCCTTTTCAACGTTTACTTTAAACCTTTGGTTTCAGTCCTACAGGGAGCAGGTCTGTAGATGCATGTCGATCCGACGAGAGAATAACAACAAGGGCACCAAGCTCCAACAGAAGTGGCTGAACATTCGCCCACCAAGAACAACTATTTGCAGATAACACAAACATGATATCCTCCCCCCACAAAGTGAACAGAGTAAAATAAGGATGACACTCTAGGAGCCAAAGGTGAACAGCTCTGGAGCAACCTCCCAGAACAATCAAGAGCCATTCACTGGGCCTCAAACTTGTAAACAGGAGCTGAAAAATATTTGCTGACCCACTGATTTAGCCATGGACTATTCAGAGGCTGAGTACTGGGAGATGGGAGATGACAGCCGAGAACAAGGAACAGAATGCGGAAACATTTGAGAGCTGGACCGTCCAATCCTACGCTTTTTATGTTTATCTGGTCTTTGCAATGTTTTATTTTTTATGCATTTTTATAGCGCTTTGAAGCTACTACTTAGCCATTAATGCTCAATAAAAAGCTTTTGTCATTTAATTTTTCATTTTCATTTAATTTCATCCAGTCACTTGTCCATCCCCTTACTCACTGACTTGCACACACAGGCACTAATCCATCCACTAATGCTCTCAATCATTCATCTACTAAAATTATCCACCCACTCACCATCTCAGTCTGCCCCAGGTCCGACTTTGCTAGCTCTACGAGATGGACGAGGACGGCAGCAAAGTCGGAACCAATTGAGGCACTTGAGGAGGCTCCGCCACGATCTTCTGGGGGGAACCTGAAATTGATAAGAAAATGTTGTTTATCGTTAAAAAATATTATCAGGTCCTTAAATATTGCTTTTCTATATTAAGGTTTTCCTTTAAAGTCTATTCACGATCCTTTTTCCATAAACTGATTGCAAGACAATAACTAATTGCACATTTGGGCAAAGTGTTAAAAATCAAGTCATTTATATGCATATATGATACTGTATGATCTGCAAGTGCAATGACTTAATGAACACGTTGATCCAATATCTAGATGGTGATCTGGTGGGCAGCAGCGCCTCGTTATGTGGTTGCAGGCGAAAAAGCGTCAAAACAGATTTTCTCAAGAAACCGCTCCTGGTTTGGGGTATCAAACTACCATCATGGCGCCAGCGCTTCTTACCTAGTCTAAACTGCCATCATGGCGCACTGTCATGAAACCACATAAAAAAACTTTTTTCGGTATGTTTTTGGACTTTTACGGATCTATAGTAGAAGAGGCCACAGGACTATGCATTATTTTTCGCTTAGACAAACGCTTTTGAATACGTACTCTGTACATGCACATCGAATCTCTAGTGACTTCCAAACACTCACCCAAGATGGCACCCCTCTCTTTCTCATCACGACATGTACAGTCTAGACCTCCTGATAGCTCACTTAACTCTTGTAATCAATCAATCAATCAATCAATCAACCTTTCTAAGTATGCCCATTATTCAATTTAGCAAAGTGTGTAAGCACCCAGGACTCAAATATAGTAATTTGAGCCCAGAACCCGTCCGGAGCATCTGACTCTCCGATTGTGCACGCTTGCACACAGAGGATTTAGGAAAAGCCACAGGAGTTGTGCAGACCCTAACTAAAAGATCATTCAATCTGTTGTCAGCAATTTTTGAGCAATGTAGGAGTGAATACATGTGTCCGTTGCAATTTTTTCGTGTGATTCCTTTCTTTCAGTCTCATCAACATGGCCATTTAACTTGTAGATATTCTGACTCTGTAGGATCTTTATCTTGGGATCCCTTTACATATCCTCTATACTTATTTTGAAGTAAGTGTACACTTAATTTTTAGATTCAACCTCCAGGATTAAATGAATGCACTAGGGTAATGGGGTATTATCCCCGGAAATCTTTTAGACTAACAGTGATGAGGCATTATATACGATCTACAATCATGAATGGGACTCGTATATAAGAGGTCACTATCGCTATCGATGTTATGAAACTGGTGTTGGTCTATTTTATCTTGTCCATCCAATATCAGGTGTCTTTATTCAGTTGGGAACTCGGGCTCCGCTTCCTTCCTGGTTAAGAATGCTCTCTGTTTAAAACCACACATTGAAGGTAGTTTATTTTCAGACACTGAAACGTTCATCTTCAAAATACATAAAGAGAGTAATCTCTTGGATGATCATTTGTCCATTCAAAAGAGACACACAAACCTTGCGGATGAATTTTGCAAGTCGGAATTTGTTCAAATCTCTGATGTTCACTTCCATCACACCCGTTTCGGAGCCATTTTCTGCCGTTATTCAACATCCCACCATCATCAACTTTCTTGCCATTCCAGCACTAACTAATACAGTGACTGTTGATCATTCAAGGTTATTACTTCAGATCAGGATGATTGCACTGTGTCCAGGCTCAATGCGGCAATTCCCTTACTGTGCAGAGCCCAGATGAAGCGTTTTGGTTTTTTTGTTCTATGGGGCGGTTTCACCCCCTGTAGTCCTTGCACCTTGCACCTCACTCCCTGACCTCTACCCCACCCAAAATACCCCCTTACCAGAAACTCCCAGTGAGTGAGGGTGATTAAAGTCTAGTTCTTGGCTCCTCCCCTTGAATGGGAGGACAAACAATGGGACCCGGAAGCATCCTGCCCAGTTCTGGTGGTACTGTTACGTCATTTCATTCTCCTATCACAATCATTACAGAGAACATGCCGTTTTGCTTTGACCAATTTCACCTTACATGGAGAAGTACTTTCCCAGACTCTTGAAAGATATAACATTCACACCTTCTTCTGTACCTTTGGTACTTGTGTGTCTTAGAGATGAACAGGTTCCAGCTATGCACCTTTCCTGTGTTTGTTCATAGCTTGCAGAGCCTTGGTACTTCCTGTGTGTTATCCAGACCCAAACAAACCTCCACCAAGTGGTGAGCCAGGTGTGGTCAAGGATCAGATGACATTACTGACTCTGATGTCACTTGGAGTAGCGACTACCCCATTCTGTGTCTTCTTTGCTCATGTGCTGGCTCAGGATTTGAGTACTTAACCTCCTTTGTTAAGATTAACGTACAATAGACACTCCAGATTTTAGGAATTCCACACCAGGCCAACGTCCTGAAAGTTCCTGAAGAGATTTGGCTTTAACTCGATTCTCACCAAACTGATTTTGTAAAATATACTCAACGTTCTACTGCCAGTATTGCCTCTTTGGCTTCTAAGCCTCCTCGCAAGAAGAAGTAGTTTGACACCTATGAAAGGATACATTACCCCAAAGCTAATGCAGATGCCATTTTGGTTAAGGTCAAGCTTGAAATGTGGAAGGACAAAGAATCTTTCGCCTCCTATTTTCCCACTGAAAATGCAATAAATATTTTGCCTAATGGTGCCTATGTGCCATCATGCCAAGGCATAGGAAAAAGATCATTGGTCCTGCCCTTTGATGTCACAATTCTATTCAATCAGGACACAGATTATCAGGTAAACAAAACTGAGCTCAGAGGTGGCCAAGTCTATCACTGCAATTTCTAACACTCATCCAAAGTCTTCACTATTTAAAAAAGACATATTCCACTAGCGTTACTCCCAAAATTACTCTTGGGCTTTGAGGAGTTCATTGGGAATTAGTAGAAGTTCAGCTACCCGCTCGCTTGGCACGGATCTCAGAGTTTCCCATGCCCACTCAGGTAGGGCAGCAGTTTGCTATCGGTGGTCAGTCCACTGCTGAGTTGGTCTCGGTTCTACCAGTATCTCGGCAATTTATATGTCTCCTCTAGCACACACTTGAAAACTACTTCTTAACAGTACTCTTTTGAGATGGTTGCCCTGGCATCCATGTCTGCACTACCTCGAGAGCAGATCTGTTGCCTCTTGCTCCTATTATTGTCCGCATCTGTGCCAATCATAGAGCAGCTACAAGTGGTGGTGATGCGGGTGTTGGATTTTCTGTCCACTGGCTTGGTAGGCTGGAGTGCTCTACTGGAACTGATACAAAAGTCCGCTCAAGTGTCTCTCAGCGCTTGCCTGGATACCCTTGTTTGTTCTCAAGCTCCTAGCTATTTTTGGATAAAACCTTTTTACCTCCTGTTTTGCAGAATCTTTGTTTTGTAAAATATATTTTTATTTTCCAAATAAATACAATAACAACTTACGCAACAATTCATGATAGCATTCAACAATACAAACATACAGTCAGTCACGCACCTTCTTGACTGATCATTGAGCAGAGTAATGTACAGTTCAATTCATCTGATCCTATGCGGAAAGCGTGGGGGGTACAGTATAGCACCAGTGGGAGATAGAATAGCATCAAATTCTGGGAGTGTTGAACAAAGGCCGAGCACATTCTGCTTCATTAAAAGTATACGGGGTACAATCAAAGCAGAAATGTTCAACTGGATTGAGCGGCAGTGCGGCCAGGTGGATGGATAAATAATAGAGAGCAAAATGTAATTCATATTACTGTAGAGAGGTATATATGAGATCACAAAGTCTAGGAATCTATATCAAGATGGAGGAAGAGGACATTTCATTATCACAATACATCAATCACTTTGAAGACAGTCATGGAGGAGTTGTATTGTCCCACAGATAGTTTGAGAATTTGGACCATATATCCGCTGGACGATTAGTGACTGGCAGCAGGGCTAAGTCATATTGTGCCTGTATTTCATGTCAGTCTACCATCACGAGCATCCAAACACCTATCTGAGGAGGGGTGGCACACATCTAATTTTTGGAAATCTCGTGCGATCTGCTGTCAGTGCTTCTGCCAAGTTCCCTACATAAGAGTGTGGTGAGTGTTTTGGACAGTGTAAAACCCGTAATCTTCTTTAGTTCCCCAAGCACCTGATCTCAAAACACAGATATATCCAGACAATCCCAAATAATATGGAGGAACGTGGTGTCCTCGTTAACAGTTTGGGCAGCAGGGCTCTGTGGCTGGGTGATATTTGTGTGTACGGTGGGGTGTCAGATACGGTCTACTGAGATAATTATACTGTATAAGGTGAAATCTTGGCGGAAATTCCTACCTCTGATGTGTGTACTCACGCCCTTTCCCTGGCATCATCTGTGTGTCCTGCTGCAGGTCCTGGGCCCACAACTGTATAGCTTCAATATCCCCATGTGACATTATGTTCCTGATCTCTCTAAATGGGTGATTATGCTCCCCTAGTCATTTAGCCAAAGTAGCATGCCTAGTGCCAGGGAGTCGCTCAAGGAGGAGGGGCCAGGGCTCTAATGGTGCCATATAGACATCATCAGCTGCTGTATTTGGAATACTTTTGTGGGGCTACGTCCCAGTTTTGGAAGCAGGGATGCCTTAGTGGCATATGTTCCATTTTCTATTAATTAATAGTAATAATAATAATAATAATAATAATAATAATAATAATAATAATAATAATAATAATAATAATAATAATAGATTTAATGGATAATAGTGGAGATAAGGAAAACTAAAAAGGGACGGGGAGAAGGAAAACGAACCGTGGGAGAATCAAAGGAAGGAAGGCAAGAGAAGGG